>NDXZ01030447.1:21242-41888 GCA_003055125.1 Paykullia maculata
AAAAAAAAAAAAAAAAAAATACGCTGATATTTTTCTTATAGATATTGTACATAGTTTTAGTATATAAACTCGAAAAATGAAAATTTTGAGTTGTGTCACTTTTGAACTGGGTGTGATATGTAGATAGATATGTAGTGTCATTCGTATAGATAAACAAATATTTAACATTTGACCACAAATGTCATTATTGCTACTACTGCTGCAATTCCTCTAACACTAAGCAAATCTACGTTAGTTGTCATGTTATGTTATGTTTTGTTTAGCCAAAGGATATCTACAGGAATTGTTAAAAACAACAAAACCGAACAAAACATTTTAACGAAAAATAACAAAAGTATCAGTATAACAAATAAATATATGTTTGTACATGTCTAAATGGCACATTTTTTTTATATAGCAACAAATAAAATGTTAAAAGCCTTAACCATTATTTTTTTTCGGTTTTTAGATAAATTAGAAAAAAAAATATTTGTTAAAGTTTTATATGAGTTTGGTCTAAAATATGTATTATTTTATCAAGATTTGCCTCTTTAGGTGACGTTTAAATCTTTTTTGTTTGTAGATTTTCTAAACACGTTTAATTGTACAACATTTAAATGTGGACATAGTCATATATATGTACATACATATGTTATATATTTTGGTATGTGTTAAGCCAATATGTTAACAATATGCTAGATATTTTTTTGTTTAAACACATATACTAAAAGTGACCGTGTGTTCTATGTTTTTTTTTATCTCAGTAAATTTAATCTGACATGTATATTTGACGTTTAATATTTATTTTTTGCACACAATAAAAAAAAAATGCCAACTGCTAATTTGCATTGGGTAACAAAAGAAGTTTTCATATAAAATAAATTTAAATAGTTTTAATATTGAATTAAACCGTTTATTGCAAACAATGACAATTTGTATTGAATACACATTAAAATTAAATTAATATTATAATATGCATAAAGGAGGAGAAAAGAGTCATCAAACTGCAAAAAGTATTTAAAAAAAAAAATATTGCAAAAAATATAGTCATCAGAAATATTTCACTTTTTAAGTGGCTGGTAAAGTTAGCACATTTGGCATGGAACAAAATCTAATAAAATTAAAAGCCTAAATCTTAAAGTATTTTATATTTAAGTTTTGTTAATTTACAAAATTTGTTATTGGCTCAACAAGGTGGCTTCAGACTATTATACAAGTCGTAAGATTTTCCTTGGATTTTGTAACAGCAAAATCAAATGATTTTTGTTCTGATTGTGAAAAAAACCAAATAGAAAAATTTCTTATTACATTTTGTATCTACACTATCACATTTAAAATAATCACACACGGCAAACTATGTATATTATTATACCCTTCACCACAGGTGTCAAGGGTATTTATAAGTTTGTCATTCCGTTTGTAATTTCTACAATATTCATTTGCTACCCCATAAAGTATTTATATATGCTGGGTCCTTATAGATAGGGAAGTCGATTTAACCATGTCCGTCTATCAGTCTGTCCGTCTGTAAGTCGAAAATCAACTTTTCGCCGCAATGTCGTACGAACTCGTTACTGGTATCAAACGATTAGAAATTCTCTGAAATTCTTGCTATTGAAAATCAATAAAATCGGTAAATAACTGACCGAGATAATAGCCAAAAAAGATGACTACCAACTTTTTTTAAATATTTTTTTACACCAAAACTATTATATTTGTGTGTTAGACATGCCTTTTGTGTGTTAGACATGCCTTTTCGAGATATGAGATTTGGCACAGCCGAATATAGCGTTTTTACTCGTTTTTGCACACAACTCTGTTTGTTTGTTTTTTGTGAAAAATCAAAACTCTGTCTTTGTTTGCTGTAAAATAAATTGAAAAATCTCAGCGTTTAGAAAAATTTCTAAAAATGGTGAGAGCCATACGACTGCCAAACTTCTATACATATTTTTTGACACTTCATTACATATTGTCTACACACTAATATACTTTGTCATTTTATTTGAGTTCTTACATGTCGTATTACTCAGTGTTATAATGTGAAGTGGCCTTCAGTAATATAAGTTCACGTAACATTTATTAACTGTATAAAAAGACTTGTGACATCGATTTGATATAAAATTTTTATTAAATTAAGTAATAATAATTTTTTTTGACCCTCGATACATTTAGGAAATAATAAAGGTTATTATGTTTTTTTCATTATAGATATATTTAAATTGCATAAGTTGGGTTTTGGATCTAACTGAGTAGTATTGAGTAAATATTGGACATATTTTAATTCTATTTTATTGCAACGATTAAAATAAGGGTGAGGAGTTAGTCAAAATGGTTTTTGATTTAATTTATTTACTTTTAAAGTGCCGTAAAGAATATTTTTATTTTTAAATTTTGAAATCTATATTATTTTAAAAAGTTGTTACAAATATAAAAAAATTGTTCCAATTCAGTTAATGCATTTTATTTATTTTTAAGTGGAGTTAAATGATTTGTGCATTTAACGGCTCATATATGAAATTATGGTTAGTCGGTATATTTTATTAAAAGTATTTTTAAATTTTTAACCAATTACCCAATTAATAGATATTTTTTATTAATTGTGGCTTTTTGAATCGTGTTTGATTTTCCATATTCTAATTTTTGCCTTTTATTTTGGTAGTGTCAGCGGTAAATTTGCCTTCAGTGCTGCATACGCAACACCATTGCATATAATAATGAGACCATTTTTAACGACAGAGGGGTACAATTTAAGATAAATTCTTTTTGATTTACATTTTCTAGATATTGTTGTTTAAAATTATATGTATGTATGTATATCAAACAATAATTTTCAAATTTATGAACAAATAATAATTTGCTGACGATGCCATACAACGAAGTGGCGAAGTACAAGGATAATAAAATAAAAATAAGAACTTTTTTATATAAAACAGACCCTAATCTTTATTAATAAATCTGTGAAAATTTTTTAAATTTATAATTCAATTCATTTTAAGCGTAAAAATCAAATATATTTATGATTTATATAAAACAAAAACTCCATTTACCTTTAACTTTACATTTACTGGCAGTGATAAGATCGATCCTTGGCCGCCTGAAAAGAAAAATCTTATAAGTAAATTGAAAGGGAAGCAAAAAAAAATATATTTATGCTAAAAAACTAAACAACATTTTTGTAAGAATTTGTTTTTTTTATTAAATTGTCTATTTATTTGTACATATTTCTATAAAAACTTTATATTAAAATTTGTTCAACTAATTTTTTAGAATTTGTTTATATAATTCTTTCCTAAACATTTGAAATTAATTTTATTTTTTTTAATTTCAATTTCCGATTCGAAAATTTTTTCGATATTTTTATTTTATTTTTCGTCACTATTTTGGAAAATTTGGGATCATTTCGAATTTGTTAAAATACCTAAAATTAGTTTTAAATAAATTTTATTTTACAGGAAGTTTTCATACATTTCTACCTTAATAAGAAAGAAATTATTTACTTATTGTTACTAATATCTAAATTGTTTTGTTTTTAGTTAAAAGTTAAAGAAATAACTTCTTATTTTATTTTACCAAAAACATAATAAATAAAAAATTTCGTTAACCTTTAACTATGAGAACATTTGTGTTAAGTCATATTATTAAAAGAACATTTCCGCATTGTCAGGAAAAATAAAATGTCTCTGCTCATTCATAAATATTAAAAGTTTAAAAAGAATTTTAAAATTATTTTGTATTTCCTTTCAACTTTCCATATAATTTTATAAATGAAAAACAACAACAAAATCAATTTGCTTTTGTTCCATTTCGAAAGAAATAATCATAATAAAATGTTCAATAGTATCCATTGTCTCTTATTGATGTAAATGTGTGTTTGTCTTCCTGCTGCCTGCCACTTGTAGGAATTTCTGACAATTGATCCCACTCCACTATTCTTCACAACACTAATATCAATTTCAGTAAATTGAAATGAACAATGTTATCAGCTGAAAAATATCGAAGAGATAGATTGTGAAAGTAATATTATCGTTATTATACAAATTGGGTCAATCAAACAATGTTTGCAGCTAATTTAATTATGCAAATTACTTTACAAAGAATTTATGCTTAAAAAAAAAGCGGATAGAAAAAATGAAACTTAAAAAACCACATTATGGTTCTCATCCTTATTTATTTGTTCATTTATTTATCCATCTTATAGCCAAGTTAATGGTATAATTTATAAGGTTTACAGTATTGTAGGGAGTCATAATGGACATGAGGGCTGGTAAATACAAGGGTCTTAGCGGTTGTTGCGTTAGACATATGTACGACTCTTATACAAGTTTTGGTGGAAGATGCAATCTGTAGGCAAAACATTTCATTAATTATTTAATAGACCATAAATATGTAACTTATATTTAAGTACTAAATTATGTATATTTACATAAATATAACATGGGTGTATGTGTGTGGATATTTTGCTGTGTTAGTTGATAAAAAGTACACAAAAACATAAAGCAAGTACAAAAGTGACAAGGAGATAATAAATGAAATTGGATTATACGACAAATATTATGTCCATTATCCTTGTGAAAAAAGGGGAGACTTTTTAATTTTATATATATTTATACATTAATCAAATCAGGTGTAGATTTGTTTGGTTTTTCCACAGTTACGCCTAAGCGGTTAGATCGTTGTTTTCAAAGATTGATAAAAAATTTAATTTAAGAGATTCCCCGTTTTAATGAAGAAATTAGTTTTAAAATGTATTGCGGAGTTTATAGATACTTATAACTTCCTTATTAAAAAGAAGATAACATTCTTCCAAAACAGCAGGTGTAGAATCTTCTAAGCAAAATTAAAAAATAACTGTCAGAAAGCGCGGATTAAAGTTTGGGAGTACCAATTAGCACTTTTGTTCAAGATCCGTTGAAGAAATGCTGTTCTGCTACAGTGCATTACTATTTATAACAAAAGTAAAGTTGACGTTTTTAAAAATATTTAAATTTAAATACAGAAGCTTAACACTCCTTAGCTATAGCTCATCCTGTGTGGCTGTGGATTTTTTTTCCAATGATCGTGGAAATAATATTTAGGACCATTGGTATAATTTGACTAAATTTTTTATGAGAAAAGGCCACACGGTGCAACTAGTTTTTAAATTTATGTGAGTATAAAAATACAATAGAAATAACTCTTTGCTGGTATCCTTAAACGGTAATTTTTTTTTACTTTTAAGCGATTTTAATTATAGACTTCAAAAGTAGCTCGATTCACAGCTCTTATGCGGACAGCAACATAAAATTTTTCGTTAGTTTGTATTGCAATGTTGTGAAAATATAAAGTCAATCCTGAATGCATAATTATGCTTTCTGAACTCATATTTGTGTAAATAATATTTAACTTTTTTTTAATCAGCACCATAAAATTTTATTAAAATTCAACTTAAAAACTTTTTTTAATTCTTTCATAAAGAGAAAGACAAATGAAAAGACTTAAAGAAATGGAAAACACAAAAAAAGGTTCAAGTTGATTATGTTAAAACAAAATGAAAAAAAAAATATTTATTTATTATAGTTCTGTGTTGTAGCCTGTATATGCATCTTAACATTAATGCAGGAAAACACAAAAAACAGAAAACAGAAAATGGAGTATTAAATAGTGTGGCTTAAGTGGCTGTGGTGGGAATAATAATGTTCACGGTCATGGTAGTGGTAGCAGTAATGGTGTTTGTTTATATACTGTGCTGGCATTTATATTGTTTTATTCATTTATTATTATTTGTTGTATTTTTATTATTTTATTTTTGGTTTTTTTATAAAAGAGAAAGAGATAAAGAGTGTATTTCTTATTTATTATCTGCCCTTGCAGCAAGTGAAGTGATAAAGTGCCAATGGTTAATGGCATTTATTGAGCAGAAAAAAAGCTGCTTAAATCCCTACAATAAAAAGTATGTTATTTATTTGTATTCGAGTAGCATTAACACCAATACATAAACAGAGAGCACAAATGAACAGAACACTACTACTGAACACAGATTATTGAATAAGAAAACACTTGGGTGTGAACACAAAAGAAAACTTAATATTTGAAAAATATTTTATGAACAAAAATATAAAACAAACTCTTAATACTTATATGTATATATATGAGGGTTAAACGAAAACGTTTTCTCACTTGTCAAAACATGAAACAAAAAAACAAGAAAAAAAACAAATCAAATAAAGTATTTAAATAATGTTTATCAACATATAAAGTACCATAATAACTTGTAATGTGCAAGGTAACCTTAAACAATTTTATAAAATGACTTTAGCACTTAAGTAACCTTGGTTCAAGTACTTTAAATAATTTCTTTAGTTGAAAAACGGGAATTCTGTAAAGAAACCCTTAATACTTTACTTTAAATTTCTGTTTTTTACTTTCCTTTCTTAATGTTATTGTTGGAATAATATTTTTTCTTTAGTTAATTTCTTTATGGCAAGTCATACCTCTTTAATAATCTAACCAATGACTTACAAAAGAAAATTAACAAACTGTTCATCAATGACAACCAAGTTATATCCGAAACACAACTATATTTTACTGACTACACAGACAGTTATAAAAAATAGCTGTAGAAATATAAAGGGTAACCCAATATTCACGCCGCCACTTGTACAATAGGAGTTGGCATTTAGCAACTATAACAAAGGAGGTCCATAACAAAACGCAATATATCCACTTTTTGTATTTTTGACGAAATCCGATTCTACATACTATGTAGCATTAAATTTAGATTTTATGATCAATGCATTTCAATTAAGGAACAATACTTTAAAAACAATGAAAACTTGGCGGCTAACGTTTGAGAAATTTTAAAAATATCTTAGTCGAAAAGGCATATTTTCCAAACTTAATCTACACAATACCTTTGTTTGATGCTTATTTTGGACTTAAAGCAACGTTGAATTATATTTTGGAAAATAAGGCTAATAAAGAAGGGACTGTTAATAGTGCTTAGTATTGCGACATGATAACAAAGTTATTTCTACCAAAATTGGATAATATTAGTGTGAATAATGTGTAGTTTAAAAAGAAGGTGCCACATGACATGCATCCTGTAAAACATTTAAATTACTGGATGACATGATCAATACTTTTCCTTCCTCTCATGTCAGACTTAAAAACAATGGTTTTCCTTTAGTTGAGTTTTTAGCATTTTAAGGTATATACACTGTGGGATGCCATTTAAAGTTGTAAGTTGGCAAAACTTAAGAAAAATATTCATGAACAATTAAAAAAAAGAATGCCTTTGTACAAGCAAAACTGTGAGAGTCTTTTGCCCTGTGTTTTGTAGTTGTAAGTTATAAAATAAATACATTAAAAAAAATTGTGTTTTCTATTTAACATATATATTGCTTAAGTTTTGGGACACCCTTTATATATTATTAATTTTTCATAGTAGATTTTGTACACATACATGTTCATATGTACACATGTATGTGTCTATATTTATTGGGCACTACCTTTATTTGCCATAATAACAAACATTAATTCCCAACATAACTGACCTTCAAGTCATTAGAATATAGAAGGTTAAAATGTCAACATGCAAAGGTTATACAAAATAAAAAAAAATCTACCAACAATTTGCAACAGCAATAATAAAGCAAAATATAGAAAGTGAAAGTTTTAGTTTTTCTTTCATTTTTTTTTTTTTGTTTCGCTATAGAAAATATTGAAAGAAATAAAATATTGAAGGAAAATAACACAAAATTGCAAATATCTTTTGCTCCCTATAGAGCAAATGCTGTCATAAAATCACTTTATAGGTTTGTTAAAACTGAAATGAGCACCGCTGGCTAATCATGATAGAATATTTGGTTCAATTTTTGTTTGTTTATTTTTTTGCATTCAATTTTTGCTCGTAAGTAAAAAGTCACTTACAATCTTATTTAGATTTAATTGAATAAACCAAACTTTAAGCACAAAATAATTGTATCATGTACATATTTATACTTAGTTGTTTTTTAAGCAAATACAAATTTAAATTAATTTTCCTTTTAAATTAGAATTTTAAATGTAAATTCTCTTTAAAAGGAAAATTTCAATTATGTTTTTTATTTATAAAAAATATTTGAGAAAAATTTTAATGCAAAATGTAATAAATAAATCTAGTTGTAAGTAGAACATTTTCAATAATTTATTAATTTAATATTTTCTATTGAAGTGTTTGTGGAGCGCTCTTTATTCGTTGTTGACCTATAAACACATTTTAGTTTTTACTTTGTACTTGTTCAATGTTGCCAGATTAGTATTTTCGAAGCCAATTTTAAATATTTTTATTTATTTTTAGGCCAAAAAAATGCTTAAAATTTTAACAGTTCTGCTGATTTGTTTTATATTTTCATATAATAGAAGCAGATATTGAAAGAAAATTATTTTTAGTTGTCTACCCACTTCTGAAGAAGGTAATTAAATTTTCTTTAGTGAGAAATAATGTTAAAACTAAATAGTGTTTACAATATAAATAAATTATAATCAAGGTCTTAGAAGGTTTGTGAATGTAAACATTTATTTCGATGCAATTAAGTAGTCTCTGACCTGGTTTTTCTTTTTTTTAACCTCTGGCAAGACTGTTCATGCTCTTTTAACTTGTTTCTACTTTAGGCTTCTAGCTTTACCAGCAGGTAATTATTTATGATTGCTAATATTTTATAATTTATACTTTTATTCTACTTAATAATAGTAGGCCGTTGGTTGGCTGTAATTATTTTAAGTTTTCTTCTACCTTCGTTTTTTTTAAATAAACGTAAATTTTCAGTTCTTAATGTGTTTCACTTAGTCTAATTTTTATTTATAAATATGTATGTGCGAGTTTTTATATATAAGTAGTTATAAACACTTTAAACGCACGTGGCCTACATACACAATTATAACCAATAGAATATTATGACTAAATGGCTAAAAAGCTACAAATGTATATAAAATATAAATTAAATATAGGCACATAAGTTGGTGTTGCATGTATTAAAGCTTTTATAAAAATGTTTATTTTTTTTTGGCTTATTTAGGCCAAAAAATTAATAGCAAACAACTATAATAGCTATGAGAGATTATAAGAAATATTTAAATACTTTCATAAAAAGCCAATTATGAAACATAAAAATAGTATTGATTGTTTAATATTATTTGAGTAGTATTAAGGTAATACGTAATAAGAAAATTTGCTTCTTCTGAGTATATAAGTTTTGGAAATCTTATTTTATTATCCTTTTATACCTTCTTTGATTCAAACTTTAATGAAAAAAAGAAAACATTAATTTAAGGAGGCTATTTTCGGAACCAGCTACGGTTTTATTATTATCACTCTTTGGTCGTCAGTGTTAGTACTGAAAAATAGTTTTTGTAACATAATTTAAACAAACTTAATATATGACTCTTTCAATATTCTAACTAAAAATAACTAAATAAACAAAATGAGCTGCTCCAGAACTGCTCTCTTTTAAGTTAAACTTTATAATTGTATAAAAAATGAATTTTTGTTTTGTTTTTCCTCAATGTATATTTAACTAGTTTTTTATAAAACAATTTTTTTTAACATAAGACTTATTTAAGCGTTTCAAAAACTTTTTTCTCTTCTACAGTTTTGTTCACTTTTATTAATTTTCCTTGCAATTAATCCTTAAGAATTTTTGCAAGAAACTTTGCTGAATTGTGAAAAGCAATTAAATGTTAAAATTTAACTCTTAACATTAAAATTTACTTATTATTAATAAGTCATGTTCTTTGTTTTGAAAACTTTTAAACAAGACTTTTGTGTTAATATCAAGAGATATGAAAAAAGTATTTTAAAAAATTTGTGTCTAGTAAAAAAAAAAGTTAAAGCTTAAATAAGCAATTAAAGTTAGTTGTTATTTTTCATTAGCTATTGTTGTTTGTTCAACGAGTAATTTAA
The DNA here is from genome assembly GCA_003055125.1 of Paykullia maculata. Taxonomy (NCBI): domain Eukaryota; kingdom Metazoa; phylum Arthropoda; class Insecta; order Diptera; family Rhinophoridae; genus Paykullia; species Paykullia maculata. The sequence continues at coordinate 31,141 of NDXZ01030447.1, forward strand.
ATTGCTATACAAGACAAATTGCCTTTTTAGTCCCTAAGGAAATTCCTTTATTTAACACGTTATTTTACAAATCTTTATGTAAAAAATATTTTTTGCATATATTTTGAAATATGCCTTTGACATTCTGCAAAAAATTTATTGCGAATGTATTGAGAAAATTCTATACAACTTCTAGATGTAAGAGAACAGGAAAATTGAATTAAAGTTTTGACAAAATTTCTTTTTAAACTTTTGTGAAACTTCTCTTATGTATTTCTTTCCTTAAGTTATTTTTGCCAGCACCACAAAAAGCTTAAGAAAATTTAATTAATCTTAAAAAAGTAAAAGGTTTAAAGTTTTCGAATGCGTTCTTTTTACAACAAATTGGTATTTAAAGTTTTTCTTAAAGACTTAATAAAAGTGTGAGTATTTTTCTTCTTAGTTTTACTATTAACTTTTTATTTTCTTGTTAAAAAAAAAATCCCACAAAAATAAGGGATTATGAAACAGGAAGTATTTTGATTTAAAAAATGACATTAAACAGAGAAAAAAATTAAGTTTTTTAAACAAAGTTTGTAAACGAGGGGAAATTAAAAAATAATAATCCGTAAACTTTTGGGTAACCTGTCTCTTGGGATTTTATTTTAGTCGTATATATAAAGAGTTTCTTTTTCAAGTAAGTAAAGAAATGAAAATTTAAATGCAAATTAAAAACATTCTTGTAATTTTTTTAAGACTTTTTTTGCAGTTGTTGTTATCTAAAGTGTTTACCTTTTTTAGTTTGCACTGCAGTCTGAATCCTTTGTTTTGAAAGTATAAAAACCCGTCCTTACAGTTTTATTTGTTATAGGGATTATATTTTTAATCGTTAAACGTGTAGAGAAATGCTTTTTAAAAATTTTAATAAAAAAAATTTAGAAACTGAATTTCCAAGTATGTATTTTTATTAATAAACAAATGAAAAAAAAAAAAATAAATGAATTCAAATAAATGTTCGAAGATTCTCTATATCTTAACTAAATAATTGTAACAAGTCTCATCATGACTAACATCCCTGCATAGAGTAAACTTATACTGAATTATTAGAGACAGCAAACTTTTGAAAAAGGATTAAATTTACAAAAAATTAAATTTTTTTAGGCCCTAGATAACTTCTGGACGGACATACTTGTATAATAAAATTAAAGGTCCCAGCTCAGATTATTTTTTCTAATAAAAATTTAATATTAAATAACTGAGATATAAAAAAAAACTACAACTTCATCTGTTTGGTTTTACCTAGAATTTAATGCACAAATTTATTTTTTGCCGCCCTTAAGAAAGCATTAATTGCGTATGTTCCTCTTTAATAAATGGTAGACATTACTTGGTGTGTCCTAATGTGAAACTCTTATTTTGCGTTCGTTAGTTTTAACCTTGTACCAAAATGATTTATGTGACAATTAGTAGCTGGACACATTATGGGCCGTTTTAACAAAATAAAGAAAATTTATTTAAATAGACTTCATTAGAAAAGATTTAATAAGCCTTTGTCAGATTTCTAAAGAAACGTTTACAAAATTAATTTGTCTTTAATAAAACACAAAGAAACAGGTCACAGGACAAACAAAAATTTAAATCAAAAAAAATTTTAATAAACTTAATTAACAACAATTCTTTACTTTTTTACAGTCTGCATGGCCAGACGCAAAAAGTTTTTTTAAAATCCTTAAGTAAATTTACATGTACATGTGTAAGTAAATCTATAATAAAATCGTGAAACTAAACAATGTCTATATAATTATTCAGAAAATTATTTTATATTTTCTAGTTTTATTTTTTACACAAAAAAGTTTCTTTAAATTCTTTGCGTGCATTTAATCATAAAGTTGGAATCAACTAATTTACATTTTGTTTAATGTACAAACAGTACATACACACACACACACACACACACACACACATACAGTAATGCAGAAAAAGAGAAAACAACAGTACAAAAACTTTAAGAAAAAATTAGGTTGAACGTTGTTTATGTATTCACACATCCATTTACAGGCATGCATTTCATGTGTTATAATGATGTATACCGCAACAAAGATTTACACATACACATGCAAAAACACATATGAAACTTGTACATTTAGTCTACTTTTATTAATATGAAATGTTCATGTAAAATACTTTGCAAGTAGCAAAATACTTATACAGTACCGTGTAATTAAATAGCAGTGTTTTTTTTTTTTGTATTTAATATAATTTATTTTATTCTTAAACTAATGTTATTATTAAACCTTACATGGGTTTAACACATTACGTATTTTAAATTTAATTTTGTTAAATTTTCTTACAAAGTAAAAACACAAAAGTCATGAGAAGAATTACATTATAGTTGAAGCGTATTTTGTCTTATAACACGTTAAAAACATGTTTTTGTAGTTGACATATATAAAAAAAAAATTGTTTTTTTTAAACTTATAAAAAAATGCTAATTAAAAAAAGTAAATAACTTATTATTTGACTTACACTGCCTCTAAATTGCATGGTGCTGTACGTGTAGTAAACTCATATATTCACTTCTATGAGCAAATGCCGATCGTCATCTCACAAGGAAATGTTCCTAAAATAAAAGTTTTCTTTAAAAAGATAATTTTTTAAAATTTTTCTCAATTAATAGCAAATTTATTAAAATGTTTAAACTCGTATAAACTGTTAGTGAAGTTCTTATCAACTTTTTTTATTTATACAAAATTAATAGAAAATTAAAGAAAAAACATTAAAAAAATTTACCAACAATTTATTTTTTAGAAGATTTTTTTGAAAAGATTTCCTGTTAAAATTTTTATCAACGATATATATCGCACGTTATTATATGCTGAATAGTTTTTTTTTAAAAAAGAAACAACTACAAACTTTCATACACATTCATACATATGTATTTTTACACATAGAAGAAGAAAACATATTTTTAAACTTTGGTAATACAATATTTATGCAGGTGTATGTTTAAGGTACAGAATTAAAACATTTTTTTTATTGTTTTAGACTTTTGCATGTTTTAGTTTGTTTGAAGAAAAGCCTGCATATGTCTGACACAGATTTTCTAAGTAGTTGTTGTAACATAAGTTTTAGTTTAAATTATTCTCTAGTAAATAGAACATTCTTAACATTATGCTACATTTGAAAATAAAATCCTAAAAAAAATGTTTAAATTAATAAGCCTGTTTTAGGCTGTAAAGAGGAATGAAAAATAATATTAAATTCAGGATAATAGTTGTTTTGAGAATGTGTTTGCCTAATAAGCTTAAATAGTTAACGTTTTATTCGAAGGTAAATGAGATTATTTTTTATAATACCCCAAGTGTGCAATGTTAAAACTGAGGTTAGCTAGAAACAAATTAAAATTTAATATTTTGAAATGAAGGCAATTCAGTGTTCTTTTGTTATTTTTATTAAAAAAAGTATTTTTTTTAAGTGAAATCTTTGCATGAAATTTTGTCATTTGTTAGTTTAAGGAGTGTAAGTATGTTCAACAAAAAAAAAATAGTATTAAAATAGGAAAAATATGCTTCTTGTCCTAATACAGGGTGGGCCAAAAGTCACCATGGGGTTTAAAAATTTAATAACTTTTTCGTTTGTATGTATATTTTTTATTTTATTTTTATTTTTTTTTTTTTTTGATAAAAAAAAATACAAAGTGGATTTTTACACAAAGTATGGAAAAAAATGTCACTTAAATGACTCCCGTTTTCAGCTTCGCAATGAGGGGTTCGTTTTAGAGCATTTCCGTGACATTATTATTATTTTAATGGCTTTTTTAATAAGCAGAACTGTAGTTTCTGGGGTTCCGAAAATCCAAGAGTCATTCTTCAACGCCAATTGCACTCCACTAGGTGTACAGTTTGGTGTGGCATTACATCTGAAAATATCATTGGGCCTTACTTCTTCGAAAATGAAGATGGAAGTGCTGTAGCCGTAAATGAAAAGCGGTATCGGTTTATGATGGAACATTTTTTACGACCTGTTCTTGCAAACAGAGCTGAGATGTGGTTTCAGTAGAATGGAGCAAGCCACTGCCCACACTGCCCAAGACACAATGGCACTTTTAAGTCAAATTTTTGGAGAGCGCATGGTGACTTTTTGGCCACCCTGTACAATTAAGACAATACCAAGCTTATAGCAGGACATAACATGAAAATAAAACATGTAGGAAAGTCATGGTCGCTCAAGTACGATCCTGCAACAAATTTCATTCATTTACTTATGTGGGTTAACACTATTTTTGGGTATAGTTCTAAAATGATAGATAGAATTGATAATTAATGAAAAAAATATTTGAACTAAAAACTCACTTTTCATTCATAAAAAATTAAATTTCTGTGAAATTTAATAATAATTGTCGTAAAACAAATTAAAGTTCGTAAAAAACATTTAAAAAATTCTATTTGAACTATATGTATTTACTTTATTCAAAAAAAATACTCATAAAAGTTGAGTTGTCTAATTTCAGCAAAAAGATAAATTCAATATCTAATTGTAAAACACTCTTGTAGGACATCTGAAGATTTTGGGTAAATAATTCTTAAATTTCATTTAAACAAAAATGTAAAATTTTTAATGGGTTCTTTTTTAAGCGAATAAAATTTTACTTAAAATAATTTAAAAAAAAAAACGGAAGAACATTTTTTAAAAATGTTAAAACAAAGTAAATTTAAAAAAAATAATTTATTAAAAAAATCCACCAAAGTGATATCAAAAATAACTATAGTTTTGAAAAAAAAAACCATTTCCCTTCACTTTGAAAATGTCTATCAGAGAAGTATTTTCCATGGTTGAGGGTAAGAATAATAATAGTAAATTTGCTTACCTTACAAACTTTATATGTATTCCTTAAAATATTCTAACTATTTAATAAAAATATGAATATATAAAACTTTGTTTAATTATCTTATTTAATATTTAAGTACTTTTCCTATGTTGTTTACCACAAATATTTTTAACTCTAATTAACTTAAAAGAAAATATAGCAAAACTGCAAGTTGACGTTGCTTTTAATTAAAATATCACAGAAAAATTCCCAAAAGCAACATATTGGCTTCAGAGCAATTTTCATTTTTTTTACATCTGTTTATATTTATTTTCCTTTCTATCATTCTATCTTGTATTTTTGGCTACATTGTAATGTCAGCATAATTTTTACGCAGCTTAAAAAAATGCAATTTAGCAGTCAAATAACATTGTCAAAAATTTTTTACATTTTACATCCTAAATAAACATAAAGTTTTTACTGGATTTTTTTCTACTTTATTTAACTGCTTTTGTGTTGTAGCTGTAAATGAAAAAAAAGGAGGAAATATTATGCTTTAAACTCTCTTATGATATTGAGGTTTCATGTTATAGATACATAGAAAGTGACTCTGTTTTTTAAGGGGAATGAACGCAAAAATTCTGGAGTTTTATAAATAAATTCTGGCAAAAACCAGTGTTTTTTATTAGGGTAAAACAATTTGAGATATTTGAAATATATTATTATTGAGGCAGCACCAAACACAAATATCTCGGTGGCGTTAAACCAAAAGAATAAGTCTGCGACTGGAAAATTTCTATGGCTGACTGTGTGGCTTAAAGTGTTATTTTATTGTAAGTGAAGATCACTGATGTTAATATTGACATTAGTCGGTTACGGTTTTGGAATGATGCCAACATAAGTTCTCGCATGCAAGCATTGTTTGTTCGCCTGATCACATACGATACAATCTTATTCATTGAACGTTATGTTTTTTGGGAAACTGTTTGTGGATATTATGAGCCTTCTATGCAAAAGTTTTATTTATTTTCACAACTGAAACTGGTCGTCACTTTCACTAAATAAATAAAATTCTGTAGCGTTTTATGGTTAATATTTCTTAAGTTTATGGTGAATATATGTTTAAGGCTGAAAACCTAAGTCTTGACATTTTATCACTTAACAATCAATTAAATTAATAATTTAGATTTATTCACTATTTTTTCCAGGGACGCCATAGCCGATAGATTTTTGACAAACCTCTTAGTAATTTCGCTTAAAAATTATTTGTTATTTTAACATGTTATAACTAGGAATCTCATAGCATCATCTGAAAATCAAAGTTATCGGGGTCTGTTCAGAAGTTATTTAGAGGAAAAGAAGGCTGCAAAAAATGCTAAAAATACTTTTCAATTAAGAAATATCTTTAGATTTTAACTTACAATATGTGTATATATTTATTATGTAATAAATATATATATATGTAAAAAATGCTTGCTTTTATTTTATTTATTTGTGGCATTTTACCACAAAAAATTTTGAAGTAAAATTTAAATACAAATTATTTCTACCCAAATATGGCTTAATGCTTAATAGTTAGAGGAAAATATTTTCCTTACCAACGATATTATTTTTTGATATAAAAATATGATAACCAGTTGATTTTAAAGTTATTAAAGATAATCCGCTCACTTTATTTTAACCTTGTTAACTAAAGTCTTAGTATGAGTTGTGCTTTTAAAAAATAAATCGAAATTTTTTTTGTAGAGCTGTGAAAAATAGCGGAAATAACTTTTATGCATAAAACATTCTTACACACCCATACACTCACATACATACATAAGAGTATACATGAGTAACTGTAATTGAACAGAGACACAGGGTTTTCGCTTACTCTACACTATCAGAAGAGACAATAAAAGGGGAGTTTTTTTTTAAAGTACACATCGTTCTTTTGTTTATTTTGATTTTTGCTTACAAAAAAAATTGTACACTCATACGGTAAAAGTGTATGCTTCGGTAACACTACATCATAATGGTTTTTATACATATTTGTGTGTGTTTTTGTGTGCTTGTATATGAACCTTTTTTAAGAATCCTTATATTGCAGAGAATGGTATTATTTTTTACTGCATAAGTGTTTAAGTGCACTCACAATTCTTTCTCTTGTTGATTGTTTAAAAGAATTGTTTTTTATTTAAGTGGGCGCACATAAATTGTTAAAATTTTTATTTATTTTTTTGTTAGTAAATTTTGTTATTTTATATCATATAGCACTAAAAAATCAAATCTTCTTTAGTGGCGTATAATTAACATTTAAATGTATTACGTAAAAAGTATACGTCACCAAAAAATAACAAATAATTTTACCGGACAATTATCATCAAAGCAAATTCAGCAGTTCTGTTTCTGATTCTGATTTTCAGTTTTTTTTTTAGAATGTTCTTAAGCAGTTTGTTCACTGATCGTCACTCAGTGCTGCGCTATAAAAATTACTTTTGCTTTATACAATACTCTAAACCGTTATTTGTTTCCATGTTTTTTTTAATGTATTTTGGTACTGATACTTTCGATGGAATACAAAGTCCTTGTCTCGAAAAACAAAAACTACCAAGAAAACCATCAATAAAACAACGGTAACGCTATGTGCTGCATTAAAGTGTGTTATTTTTTAGTTTTTCTTTTCACAGTACGTAAAAGTCAAAGTTATAGTTATGGTTGTAAACGCAGTAGAAGTAAATACTTTACACTTGTCTGCCATATTTCAAAAAGTGTCGAGAGGAAAAACAAAGCGAAAATTACCAGCAAATGAAAATAACAGAAAATCAGTTCCTAATGTACAACGATTTTTTAGCTGCATTTGTTTTTTAGGTCTTTAGATTTCGACGCAGTTAGATTGTTACAAATTCTCCAAGGAATTATGTAAAATGGTTTTAGAGTTTAAATTTACTTATAACAATAACAACAAAAGCAGCATTGCAAACAATAAAAACAAGGTTTTTTTTAGTTTCGGTTTTATTTAAAGTTGCTGACTTTAAAGTTTTCTAATTTCTTATACAATATTTTGAGTAAACTTTTTTCCATTTGTTTGTTAAATATTTAATGTTCAAGCTGGGGAGGAAAACTTCAAAAATATGAAGGAAATTTGTATGTAACTAAGTTTCAAAAAAATTTTACATTATTTGCTGTTAGTGCTAAAATATCAAAACCTGAAAGCATAAGAAGGTTTACAAGTTTGTAAAGAAGTAAAGAAATTTAAAAAAACCACTTGAAAATGCTCTTTTATAATTTTTTTCTTAGAAATATTCCCTAAATATATTGTCAGAAGAAATGAAAGATTAAACCGTGTTATATTTTCATTTAGTTTTGCTTTATTTTTGTAAAGTTTAATGCTTAAAATTTTTGTTTTGTTTTTTCTTATCTTTTACTTCACACTCTTATTTCTTTTATTTTTCATTTAAGATTTATATTTGTTGATTATTTGCTTCTTCAGCAAAGTCGTAGTATATAAAAAGTTATGGTTTATGCTTTGCAAAAAGTTTCTAACAATAAAATTTTCTCTTACGTTTTTATATTTTTCAATTTGAACCAGTAACAAAAGTCCTTTTAAAAAAAATTGTTACAACAAAAAATGCCTGGAAATTGTTGTCTATTCTATTGTTAGAGTAGTAGAATGCGCTTAATCTTTATAATTTTATTGAATGTTTAAAATACACTTTTAATCTAAAATAAGTAGAGCGCTCTATTTGGCTGTTCCAAATCGTATATACCCTTCACCATGTGTGGCTTATTTATTTTGTTATCTTTATTTTATCTCCAAGCTGCAAAACAATAATTTTTTGTGTAAAGGAGGCAGTCGTCTTTATTTGCTTATATCTTAGCCGGTTATTAATGGATCTTACCAATTTTCAATACAAATTTTTTCGAAAGTATTTCCAAAAGTTTGATATCACATACAACCAAGGGCGACATCTGGGAACTACGAAAACTTGATTTCAACCAGCTGATATATATTGATGTATCAATATTTTTCAAAAATTCATTATATACAGGAAAAACGAACTTTATATAACAAAAAAGTAATTTTTTAGTGATGTTTAACGGTTAACATGGAAACATTTATTACAGAAAACTATATGTGCTTGGGGTTAAATTAGGAAGTAAGGCGCTGTCAAAATTTAATTGAACCTCGGTTTGATGTGTTCACCTATTGAACATCGTCTACTATCGGGTACTGTCAGATTTTCGCTGAAGCAACTCTTTCCAAACAAACTAAATATCTAAGGACGACTTCAGAAAGAACAGGCGTAAAATGTTGGACACACACAACTTCACATCGTTACTATTTTGATAAAAATATGCAAAAAACAAAACAATGTAATCGAAACATTATCCACAAGTTATGCACAGTAGAACAGCTAACGCTGAATACACCCCAACTATGAAACTGTATATACAAATTTTTAATTTTCATATTTCAGTTTAGGAGTTACGGCTGTGGATAAAATCTTGTGGCTATAGATTTGCAAATACCTTAAATGGGATCCAATTAAACGCACCGTAACTGTTAAAACAAACATTAAAACATTCTATTCGATAAAGTGACGAGAATTTGTTCTTTAAAAATTATTATGTTAATACAAAACCAAAGTTTAAAACCTCGAAATGAAATTGCAAGAAAAAATATTAATATATCGATATATTGCAAAGTAAAATATTGACGAAATATATCGATTGACATTTAAAAAATATCAATATATTGATTTAATTTTTATTTATTGCCCAACCGTAAACTCTATACTTTAAGTTTTAGATCTAATTTTGAATTGAAAAACCTACTTTTTACTTCTTTTTCTATAAAATTTTTTCAAGCTACTTATAACTTATAAGTAATTGTTATTTTTAAAATTTAACACAAAAAAATATTTCTGTATTTGATGTGCTAATGAGCAAACTACGAACTAAGAAACTCGACCATTCCGTAAATAAAAACTAAAATAAACACAAAATTCATTAAACTAACGGTCTCTAGGAGTTACGTACTGATAATAACATCTAAATCTGGCTTAAAAGCAACTCAACAGTTACCAGACATGTACAATTGCATAAAACATAACAACGAGCACAGCAACACATTACATAACAAATCTCTTTTAATTTTTTTTTTGTTTTTGTTTTATTTGCTCCATCTTTGTTTTAAGAACACTTATACAACAATAACAACTTGATTAAAATATTAAAAAAATCTCATAGAAAAAGTGGAAAATTCTACTTAAAGGAAAAGGAAACTAAATTAAAAAAATTGTGGCAGAACAAACTAAACAGACTAATTTAAGGCAATAACAATAAATTAAAATAAATAACACTAAAAAACAAAAATAACAAAATAGTTATTGCGGAAAGTTGAGCAAAAAAAGAAAACCATTTGAAAATCACAGTTGTGGCCGGTTGAGCTAAATAGAAGCAGAAAAATAGAACAAAATAAAAAACTAAATGGTGTTAAGCAGTGGTTAAATAAAAAGCAAAACTTTATTATAAATTCTACAACTATAAATTATAAATTGACCTGAATTTTTTAAATGAAAACTTGCACGAAATTTTTGTAGCAAAAAAATACAAATAACAAAAAAAAAATTGTATTAGTCAGAGGTGGGTTTTATTAATACCACTTAGGTGATATAAAAAAACGAATAGAGAAAAAAAATTACCAAATATCTTAGCTATATTGAAAACTATAAATTATTATTCTGAATGTTAACACTAAGACTTTTATTTTCAGTATAAAATTTTTTTTCAAATATTTTTATAAACTAATTTTTTTTTTTGCATATTATAATGATGCAACACTTCCTTTTTATTATTAACATACATACCTTAATCACTTTTATAATTCAACACAATTAAAAAAGTATACAATTTCAATTCAATATAAATCGAAATATGTAGAAAAGTGGATTAATTAAGGTTTCTTTAAAAATATATTAAGATCTATTCACGCAAAGAA
>NDXZ01030450.1:0-13418 GCA_003055125.1 Paykullia maculata
TATACCCTTGTCACCTCTGGTGAAGGGTATAATAAAACAAAACTAAAAATTCTGTTAAGTAAAAATGCGTTTACTGAATACAAATTTTTCAATGTCTGGTTTTGACTTCTTCTTACCACAACATATTGTGAAAGTGAAATCGGTCCAAGAAAAGTCATTTCAATGAAAAACCCTTTTATTTGTTGTTTAATCAAACGTGCAGAACTGTGTTAAGTTTGATGATAAGGGTTCACTTTGATAAATAAAAAGTTAAATGTATGTATGTATATTGTCTTATATGTGTATGAATGCATGTACATATGTATATACATTACATACATATGTATGTATACCAAATTGCTTGTATTAAATAGATAAACGTGTGTAGTATTTCCCAGTATGAGCCAAATACTTAGAACAAAAAACTATAGTTTGTTATAAGTCAAAAAAAAAATATGTCAAATTAATTAAGTTACTGAATCTAAATTTGATTTTGAAACTATTTTGCCTATGTAATTAAGTAGGTCCGTTTAACTACATCAAAAATGTCAGAAAGGAGGGTTTAGAAACAAAGAAAAGAAAAGAAAGAAAAGTATAAAAAACCTTATGTAAAACAGAACTAAATGGCCTAAAATTACCACTTGGATATTTTCAAATTTTTAAAAATTCAATTAGAAAACATAATAAATGAATGAAAGAATACTTGTTTGTTGGTTTCTTAAAATTAAAATTTTGAATGTTTTTTTAGATTTGTTAGAATTCTCATTTGATTTATTTTTGAATTCTTACTTAAACATACAACATAGTTGAATTTTTTTCCAAAAATAGTTTAAAAGTCTACTGGTGATCTGGTATAAGCACCAGTGAAATTCAGCATATAGACCAGGGGGCAAATTATGGCATTCGATATCGAATGAAATTTTGTTTGAGCGATCGAGTTTTCTGTGCATTTGGTATAGGAATTCTAATTAGAATTTTTTATTTTCGATCGATATCGAATGCCGTGATTTGCCCCCAGCTTAAACTAATTTAATTTAAAAACAATTAAATTTTATGATTTAAAATTTAAAAATTTTTGCGCGAAATTAAACATTATTTTTTTCAAAATATCTTTGTTTACTAATTATAAAACAAAATACATTTTTTTTATAAAAAATCACACACAATCAATTAAATTAAAATTAATAATTAGATATGTCGGCTCCTTTCCAGGTAAAGTGCCATTTTAATTAAAACTGGTTATAATTAGTTTACGATTTATCACTTTTCTTTATACAATTATTCTCCTGGCATTAGAATTTTAAGTTCATAGCCAGCTTATGAATCTTTGTATTAAAATAAAAGTTAGCAGAAATAAGTTGTTCTAATAACAGGAATATGCTTAGCAAATTTGGTTATGGTCGGTCGATTATTGGTTCTAGTTTCCAAACATTTTCATGCTTAGTTTGCACATTGTGTTGAATTTTTTCGTAATGTTCTTATTTTATTTCTAAATAATTAATAGAGAAGTAAAGAAGTAAAAAATTTAAATTAAATTAAGGAAGCATTTTAATTTTCATTTTTCATTCCTTATAAATATTTTATAAGTTTTGTGGAGTAAATCAACCATAAACCAAAGTGTCGAATGTCCCAAATTATCACTTAAGAAATTACAAAAACATTAAGATATCAAATGGCTTTAATATAATCTCTCTCTTTCTCTCTCTTTAACTCTTGTTATATTTATTTACATACATACATACACACAAGTATACAAATTTTAATTACAGTTAATATAATTAATTTATCACTTTATTTCATTAAAATTAAAATAGATTTAGCCACAAGTATGCAATTACACAAAATTGAGATTGTTTTATCTATGTAAGTATGTATGTGTGTATGTGTGTACGTTTGCAATAATTAGTTTTGCCACTGGCTACCTTTTTCAGTAGATATTAACACATTTTCCAAAATGTAACAACCATCCCCATAATCACCCGCTGTCAACCCTTGTTGTTGGCAAAAAACTGATAAAATTTGTTTTCTTTTCCTTTCCGATTATTGCTTGAGGCTTCCGTTTTAAAGAAGATGACATACAGACAATTCATCTTTGCAATGGGATGCATATGTACATTTGAATGTATGTTAATAAAAATATTGATTAAAGTAGATGTTATATTAAAAGAAAGAGTAATCAGAAAAGAAGTAGAAATTTTTATCAAAAAATAAAAAGATTTTCAGTATTTTGAAGTGAAAGGCTGCAAAATTTATTTAAGTAAATAATAAATGTTGTAGTTGCAATCAATATTGTCTCAATCGTAACTTGGTCTACTGTATTTTAGTAATTTTCCATATAAAAGTTTTCGCGTGATTAACCTTAATTGTAATGAATATAATTTCAAAATTTCCCTTTTTTCTTGAAGTTTTGTAATGATGATAATAATACACCAAGTAGACGCTATTGTGCACAAGAGAAAATTTTTTGCTTGCTTACAAAATAACGGAGTTTTATTTACTGTTAATTTGTTTTAAAATATAAAAATTTAGTTTTATCGCAAAAATGGTAATTTTTAAGTTTTTTTTTCATAAAAAGCATGATCTGTTTGAAAGGGGCAAAGAATACAATTTAAACTTTTCTTGTACTTTAGTAAAAAAAATGTATATTTGTATAAAAAGTACCATAAAGCAGTACAAACTGTACTCATAGGCTATCACTTACATAATAAGTACTTAGGCATATAACAAACCAACAACAACAAAAAAAAAAAACAGAAATAAGAAAGACCCATCAAAACGAATTAAGTATGTAACATGTAAACAGGATAAAACGTGTAAAAAATTCGAAATGCGAGCTTAGTCATTGACAGTGTCGTGGGAACATGGTAATAGTAGGTTTTAAGAAGTTCTCTTTATGGAAAACCCATCCCAAGAATGGTTGTGGTAAATTTCGTTCTCACTAGTGATAGAAAATATGATTATCGGCGACTATTCGTCACCATATTCTAATTCCTAATAAACTGTGAGTTAAAAAAATGATATTTATATCTAACACTTGATGGTTTCGAAAACGCATTCTACTTGGCTAGTGTCGGGAAACTTACTTTTTTAAAATATTCTTTCAGATATTACAAACAAAAATTAATTTAAACAAAAAAAATATATTTTTTTTGTCCCTATATAAAGGAAGCCGTCCTAATGTACCTTTACGTGTACATATCATACATCCATATGTACATGTATGTATGTTTGTATGTATATATTTTTGTATGTATTTATTTATAAAATAAAACATGTACATAAAGTACATACATGTATTTTCACCAACATATGTGCTTCTCAGTTTTTTTTTTGTTATTGTTTTTAGTAAAAGTTCTCAATCCCCAAGGACTCTGACTTTGACTATTTATTTCACATGTTGTGATGATATTAGGGACACTTGTACTTTTAGGTATTTTTATTGTTGTCATTTTTATTGTTTCAGATGGTTGATGTAATTTAACCGCAACTTTAATTATATGAATGACCTAAATAAAAATTACATTATTTAAACATTCAAACACATAATGAAGTATATGTATTCGTGTATGTATTTCAGATTCTTGGAAAAACGTAAAATACATGCATACCCACATACATACACACAAACATACATACAGATGTATGAATGAATGTATTTTTTATACAAAAACGAGTGGAATAAAATTCATTTGTGATAACTAAAAAATGTTGACAATAACTTATTTGCAGTAAAAAATACACTAAATAATTCATGCAAATTATTTTCCTTTAGGCCATGACTTGAAAAAATTGCCTTTAGTTGAAAAAAAAAACTCAAGAAAAACAAAAATAAATATAAATTAAAATTATACGAAAAGTGTCAACACGACAAAAGTTAAACAAGCAACAATTACGAAGCTAAACTCAAACAGAAGCGACAAAACGAGGAAAACGTTTAACGGCTTAACAATGTAGACAGAAAACGCCATTACTTACACTTCAGTAGATAATATTTATACAAATGTACTACAACTAACTACATCTGCATGTAAATATGTATATACACATAACTATGTATGTATGTGTGTATAAATAGAATAAACATATTTAGACAAAGACAAAGAAAAGAAGAAAAATAAAACCTATAATAGTTAACAGTTAAGCATGCTACATTAGTAAAAAGGATGTTAACAATTTAATATCAAGGAAAAAAATTATTATTTGTTGCATTTCATAACGAAACGAGCATGAAAAAAGTAATGTTCCTTATAAGAAGAGATTTCAACTATGTTTTAAATTTTGTTACAGCAAATCCTTTAAAAAAAATTGTATAAAATACCAAAAGAGGTTAAATTAATAGGTGACTGACTTTTAAAAAAAAAAAAAAAGATTAAAAGTATTATGTTTGTTACAAACATTAGCAGAAACGATAATACTATCGCCATCTGTGTTAAGTGTAAAATATTCAAGGCAAATTGTTTTACGCCACAAAAATTTGATTTGTTATATTTTCCGTTTTAAAGGACAACACAAACTCAAGGAAATGCTCATATCCTTGTAAAAATTTGCTTCTTAACTTGTATACAGTTACGATCGAAACAATAATCTATGAATTAAGTTAAACTGTAGCATAAAATATTTTTTTAAAATTTTGTAAGGGGAGTGTTGAAATGTATAATTATCGATTTATGATTCAAAACATTAAATTAAGAAATGTTTGTTTGTCTGCCCATCACTCTAAAGAGATGGATGTTATGAATGGATGATTTTAATAAAAACCGATGTGGATGTACTTTTAACCGCTTAAAAACATCTATTTTCGAAAGCGACCAATAGGAAGTTGTCGAAAGACGACCGATATTTTACCGATTTAAATAATGCTGAAATCTGGTACACTGCCCGAAAAAACATTTATTCAGATAATGAAAATTCACATCTTTATAAGGAAAAAAAATATATCTGTTACCCGGTTTCAATTTTTCATAATTTACTGTTTTAATGAAAATCGTTTTCTCTAACAAATTTAAGGGAAAAATGAGTAAATCCAAGGCTAACCAGACGTATAAGGGAAAAAGAAAATTGTTAATGAAAGAATATTTGTTTGTTGATTTTTTGAAAAATCGTTTAAATGTTTTTTTAGATTTTATAGATAGATTTTTTTTAAATTCTTAATTAAACATACAACATTTTTGATTTTTTTAAGAAATATTTTGGCATTACATTAGCGAAATGCAGCATATAGACAGCTTAAAACAAACAACAAACTTAAAAACTTAAAGGAATCAAATATATATTTTTTTATCCTAATGAAGTCAATAAACAAATGAAAAAATTACATTAAATTAGTAAAGGCTTTTCAATTAATTAATGAAAATGCTTCATTAAACTAATAAATCGGCTTCATTAGGTCAATGACTGGTTTCATTTCAGTAATGACATAGTTTCATATTCTGTTGTTTATAAATGTAATAACACATTCTTCATTAATGCAATGAAGGGCTTTATTAGCTGACTTTCAATGGCAAACTTCATTGGTGCGATGTTGAAATTTATTGTCTAAATGAAGGCTTTTCTTTGAGTGTAGGAAATAACTATGTTTTACCAATAATAATAATACGTTGTCAAAAAATTGTTTTATCTTTTTTACAAATACAATCAACTTTAAACTTAAAGTATTATTTGCCAAAAACCAATATAATGGCAACAATCAATGTTGCGGAAATAGTAGTCAATTTACATATATCCGCTTGAATTGCATTTTAGGCATTTGAAATTTTAGTGAATTTACACAAACGATTTCTATCTTTGTTGTTCAAACTAACAATCAGCCAACCAAGCAGATGGTTTGAATTAATTAGCAAGTTAAACAATTAGAATTCGAAGAAAAAAAAAAAAAGAACGTTAATGATGGCAAAACCCGACCATATTGTAATCTACTCTGCATTGTACTGGAAATAAAATATTTTGTTTTGAATTTTTATTGCAATTCCGAACGGCGGTAACCAGTCCATTATGGGCCACCGCAAAGATATGTAAGCAGTTTTAACTTAATATAAAATTCATTTAGCTGAATTTTGTTAAAATATTTTGTAGAGGGACTAAGTTAAATTGTAGACCGAATACATCGATTTTTCGACTTAGAGGCTGGGTATTGGTCTATATTCATTTTGGCGTCACAATTTTCGCAAATAATATTTTTACCAACTATTGTAGTGTAGGGTATAAAAGGCAAACAATGAAATTAAAAAGTCAATTTAAAAAATGTTTCTTTATAAAGCGGGTCAAATCGCAAAAGGAAAAACTGCAGCAGTCATGTACATACAAACATATGTCAATCACTAACTTGTTGTTCTTTTTGTGGCAAATGTGAAAATTAGATGATTTTGCCATTTTTCCACTGAATACCGCTGGGACCCGCATTCCAATCAGCGGTTGGTTAAGGAAATAAACCCTTCTTCAACCACTGATTGGCATGGGATATTTCATTAATTTTTCAAATTTCATGTGACACAATGTCTTTTGTTTTATTTTTATTTATTGATTAAATATTTAAATATTTTTCATTTTGTATTTTTCCTTGTTTTTCTTCTTCTTTTCTACACTGTTTTTGTTTCATTATCTTATAAGTTGTTCAGTCGATACTCTACTCTTTGGGGGAGTCAATCGAAAAACCCAATCAGTTGTCCAATTTAATCTATGTATTTGTAAAACTGTCTGTTTTCTGCTTTTCTCTTTTTTATTTTTTGTTTGTTTTTGGTTTATACAAATACTAAATAAGTTCAAACTGTATATCGTTAGTCTAATTTGCAAATGTGTTAAGTCCCTTTTTTCAAATTTTACAGGAGACACAAAAAACATTGTAGCTTTTTCCTTTTTTAAAATTTCTTAACTTTTTTAACGCAATTATTTTTACAAAATAGCTCTCTTTAAATGACCTAGATCAAAAATCCATTTCCACAAAATCTTCGGAGGGAAATTCGCACTTTTTGGACTTAGCATTTTTGCTTTGTAAACTTATTCCTTTTATTGTGAACTTAGCACATTTTCCTACAATCAGTTTTAATTTTAAAAATAAGTTTGATTTAATTTTCTATATTAGTTTTATAAAAAAAAACAGAAACTTAAGACTAGCTCAGTTCATTTTTATTAAAAAGATACAAAAATTTAACTATATACATTTTTAAGCTCATTTTAATTCTTATTGTAAAATTAAAAGTAGAAAAAATTCAAAGGTGAGGTAAATCATCGTTAAATTTGTGGTGTTCATTGGGTAAGGTTGATTTGAGAAATTGAAAGTCTTCATACTTTCTTGCAGTAATTCTTCTTCTTTCTTGATACTCTTAAGAAATTGAACGTTATCAAATGTTTTGAAGAATTTATGATCTAAATACATAACATCATAGGGTCTAGGGTTTTTTCGAGCATCTTTACAAACATCTATGTATTCTGAAGGTACGTTAATTACTCTTTTTTTCATGGCTCTTTCTATTGTGCAATAAACGCTATCTACATTAAAAACTAAAATCTAAATAATTACCTTTTAAAAAAGACGCTAAGTATTTAATTTTTCTTTTTAGATCTTTACGGCTTTATAAAAAATAGAACGGGAAACACCAAATTTAATTAAACAAATTAATATTCGTGGAGTTAGCACGTGATTTTAATATTTTTCGTAGTTTTGTGGACTTAGGGTTTTTGCAAACCACAAAATTACAACAACTTTAAACTAAATGTAAAATGTATAATATTACCGTTTTGCATTAAAATCTCAATTTTGGAAAATGTGGACTTAACACATTTGCAAATTAGACTAACGATATGTCTTTATGAGTGTCAAGAAGTCTACATATATACATACATACTTATGACTTTCTATTAAAGGTTTTTGCACTTAATTCTTTTGTTTTTTTTAAATGTAGTTCGTGTGGCTAACGATTCAAATAAGTTAACATGTGCGACGTAATAGAAAATGAACTTTCACATCTTGTTAATCACGATAATTTTATATTTACGATTATTGCGAAAAGCATTATTGTACATAAAGATTTATGGGACGGAGGGTAAAGCACCTGCCTTATATTTTTCAAATTAAAATAATTAATATTAAAAAAGAATGGCTCTACATTAAGATTGATGGCTGACACTTAAAGACTATTGTATTTGAAATTACTTTAGTTTTTAAATAATAAATCTATTAAAATCAAACTCAGATTTTGTAAGATTACCTAATTAAATTAAACATGTATTGAAGACAAGTGGGCAAACAGTGCATAACACCTACACCAGTGTTCCTAAAAAATTTTAGGTTATTTAAAAAAAAAAACTATTTCAAAGTAAACAATTAAGCTCTCCGGACATAAACTTTTAAATATGCCAAAGACGCAAAGACGTTCTTAAAACAATAGGATATAACTCTGTAGATAATTTTGCGCACGAGAAAAATGTGTTAATTTGTAGTTTAGCCACAAATTTAGTTTTTTGTGTTAATTATTTCTATGTCAACCGTCAAATATCAATAAAAAAATTCTTTTGTTAATAAAGTTCGTTTTTCCTATATTTTATGAATTTACGAAAAATATCGATATTTTCAAATCGATTTATATCGACCGGCAACCATATTGAAAAAAATATCGATATTTTTTGTGCATTAGAAAATAATTTTACTGACTAATTTTCTCAACACAGTGTTAATATGAAATTTAATTAACGTTTAATTTGTTGAAAAAACAACAAATAAACAAAACTACAAAAAAAGTCTCAAAGTAAATAAAAATTTAATTAAATTCCATTCACAAACAAACATACATCGCATTAATTAAATTTAGTCTTGTTTAAATTATACTAAACGAAAATTGTCTGTTAGAGATGTTAGGGTAAACAGAAACTAAAACCAATTTAGATTTATTTATGTATGTACACACACACACACACACACACACACACACACACAAGCACACCCTCAGGCACATATTTACAGCTAAATACCTCTTTATATACATACATATGTTTATACAGAGTATATATTGCTTATAAGCGACAAGGAAATTAACACAACTTTTCTGTATTCAAATCTTGGCATTTAATTAAATTTGCACATTAAATTATGTTATTTTAAATCAAAAATTTTAATTAATTTATTTAAAAAAAGAAAAAAAAATCAACAACAACAATATCAAAGAAATATTCGAGAAAAATATATGTATGTAACGCAATCCACCATCCACGTTGACTCTTCTGTTTATTTTTGGCTTAAAAATTGCACAGATTGGTTTTATACATTTTTTAAATAAATTTATTTACTGTATTTATATTTACAACTTTATTATTTTTTTTTTGCTTGTATTGACAGCTGGCGGTTGGGCTTAATTTTGTCGTCTTATAAACATAGTTATTTTATAAACAGAGTTGAATTTAATGTTAAATGTTACAAGTTTTGTTTGATATAAATGTCAAACTATCAAACAAAGCACATTTATTTAAATTATTACAAAGATTTTTTTTACATTGCACAACTTGCGAGGTATATACGCGTTTACGTGGGATCTAATTGCATTTTTAAACCCTCTACCACAGGTGGCAAAGGTATATTTAGTATTGCCATTCCGTTTGTAATTTTTACAATATTTATTTGCGATCTTATAAAGTAAATATTTTCTGGATCCATATAGATAGAGAAATTGATTTAGCCATATCCGTCTGTACGTGAGTTAGTTGAACCATATTGTTTTGGCTGCGGTCACCCATAATTGTATGCGGTATTAAACTCTTAAAATTATTTACGAGAAAATCAGTATTTAAAACTCTCAATATCGATCAAGATATAGGAAAATTATTAATAATAGCAATAATAGCTGTATAAATGTGTATATGAAATGTATTTTACGCCCATATGGCCCAGATGTTTAATACGTATTATGTATTTACGTTAATGCAAAAAAAAAAAAAAAATAAATAAAACAAACATAAAAGTATAGTCCAACACTTACTGTTAATACTACCTATCAAATACCGAAATGCTTTTTGAGTGAATAAACTGTCTATCTAAGTTAATCTTGTAATCAAGTTACAGATAGAAAAATGCCTCAATTAAATTTGTTGTAAATTACTTTTTGGATGCATAAGCGAATCTCTTTGATTTTACTTATAATATATTCATGATTTGACCTAGCCCCTATACCCTTTTGTCTTGAATTGATGTTGAATTATCATATGGTCTGGTCTGCTTGACCGGCTAGAATTTTCCAAAATAATTTAAGTTTTATTCTGGCTCAAGTTCATTTTTAAATTTTCAAAGAAATTTTAATTTTTTATTTGTGATAATAAATGAATAATAATTTGAAAAGTAAATTTTTGCCGACACTAGCCGAGTGGAATGCATTTTCGAAACCAGCTACGGTTTTTATCATCAGCACTCTTTGATCGGTGGTTAGTGTTGGATGTAAATATCATCTATTTAACTCACAGTTTATTAGGAAATAGGGTATGGTGATCACATATCGCCTATACATATTTATATTTCCCACCACTTAATGAGTGAGAACGAAATTTACTACAACAACTATTTTTTACTTTTCATTTATATTTATATTATTATTCTTTAATATCACTTTTTAATTATCTTTTTGCGTTATCTATAGCCATAATATTACTTGGGCTTTATTATTTTAATTATGTTGAAACAATAAAAACATACACACATACAGATTTACATACATATTCACAAAATTTTGGCAAGAATCTCATAACTTATTAAATATTATTTAAGGTAAATTGATAAACTGATGAATTGATTTTTTTATTTTTTTTATTTCTTTATTTAACATACACTTTATGGTTTATAGTATTAATTTTTACGTATATATGTATATATGCGTATGTAGGTGTATATAAATATTCATATATACATATGTATATAATTGTATGCATATATGTATGTATATGGGTTATTATTATTTTTAAAGTGGTATAAGTACACATTCAAATGTGATTTTATCAAAATATTGCCCTTTTTTAAAGTCAAATTTAGGAATAAAGAACACAAGAGAATTTTGGCAAAAACATTTTATTGCAAACTCGTTAAACTTGTTAAGTGAAAAAAGTCCATTTTTAGTTATTATAATTTTGACCTGTTGTTTCCACAAGGAACAAAATGGCGCACTCTGTTTAGATAGTTTTAACAATTCAATAAACAATTAAATTATATTTGTTTACAATTAAAAGCATTGAGTGGTAATTTAATTAATTTAAGTTACAGAGTTGTCCAGGATATTGCGGGTAATAGTGAAGCAGTTATATTGGATCGCTTGACACCGGGAACTCAATATTCCATAACTGTAACAGCTGTATGGCTGGGTAAAAAATATCGCAGTCGTCAAGTTATATTTAAAACGTTAGGTAAGTTTTAACATTAACATTAACGTTTAGGTAACTATATACATATATACATACATACGTACATACGTACATACATACACACAGACACACATAATCGTACGTATGCTTTAATAAATTGTTATTGGTTTATTTGTTTCCTTATCGGAAAGACTTGCCAAAAGCATTTACGCAGGATTTAACAAATGCTGGAGTTGGTATTAATAATGGAGGAGCAACAAACTTCAGTGGCCGCTTGAGTGCAAATGGCAGTGAGGACGGTGTCATCTCTACCTCTACCAATACATTGTCACACGGCACACATAAAGAATTGCCAACGGTATGTTAACCTTGTTTGTTACGTATTTATTTGTTTGTTTATTTATCTATGGTTATGTTGTTATTTACAGTGCGTGTCATATTTGTTTTTATTGTTATGCTGTTTTTTTCAAGTACCGTTACTGTTTTACTGTTATATGTATACCATAGACATGCATGCATATACATGTGGTTAATATAGAAACGTGTACAAATGTAACATGTGTATGACATGAAACAGTGGGGAATTAACAAAATAAAACAAAAATTACAAATAAATCTGTCATTATATATTTATTTCGCAAGATTTGATTTGAATTACAAACACGTGTTTTTTCTTCAGATTGATACATATTTATAATAGAATCAGGTTGAAGTTATTCATCGAATAGTAGTAGATTAAGCAAATAACCCCTACGGCTTTACTGGCACATACGCACAAGTCGTTTGTACATATGTGTCAGAACATTTGCGATCCCATGTCAAATATCTGTGGACACCTGACAAAACAACTTAAGTCAAATTTTAAGATGTTTGACCTTAATGTTTATAATCTAAGATGTTTCATCAAAAGTTTGCTGAAATATACTTAAAAATGTTTTTGTTTTTACAAATTTACTAATCAAGCTAAGGTCTATTTTTTTATAAAAAAAAGCTTTTATTTTTAATTAATTTATATTTTTATATAAAAACAAAACTTAAGTTTGATTAATAAAATTTGTGAAAATAATATCAAAAAGGTCAAAAAACTAGAATTATATATGTTTTTGTTGTGTAAATTATAACCAGTAGAATTGGTCAGAAGAAGAATTTAATTTTGTTTCTATTTGTTTTTGAATTTCCCACTGTAGATAATAATTTATAATTTGCATTTTTTAATGCTGTGTTTTTTTTTCAGATACGCGGTGTTGAAATTGGTATCGTACTGATAGTTTTAATGGTCTGGGCTGGAGCTATTGCTCTATTTTTCAATCGTTGGGGCAAAATACGCATGCTTTTACCTTATCAGCCAGACTATAAGCATGAACAGTTGAAAGTACCTGGTACGGGTGTGTGCAGTGGTGGTGCTTGTAATGGCCAACATTCACATCAGGTATGGACGAAGTAAAATTTTTTAAACAAACTAAACTTGCGTAAATACTTTAAATATAGACAACCATATATCAATATTAACATACACCTACACTCACACACACACACACACACACACACACACATACATACAGACACAATCAGAAACATTGAGCAATCAACAAAAATAATTGAAATGTCTTAAGGGGAAATGACAACAATAAAATATAAAAATATTATTTAATTCTAGAAATGTGCTTTGCAATGAAATACCACCAATAACAACAACAACAACATTTTAAAAATATATTAATACTAATACTTAATTCGATTTGTTTTTATGTTGTTTGTTAACGGGGGGGTTTTTTTAAATTTTAAATCTTGTTAATAATTTTTAAAACAGAGTTTTTTTTATTTACATTCAGTTCGAGTGTCCACATTTTATCTGTTAAAGCAGCAATAAAGGAACAAAGTGAAACAAAAGGATAAGAACAAAATTTAACATGAATATTAAATTTATTCCCCACAATAAACTTAAGCCTATAAAAGATATTAAAGAATATTTGAAAATTTTTTAAATCTAAAAACTATCAATGTTCGGTGCTTGATTAAATCTATAGGTCATTGCAAAGTGAAAACAGTGGCAGGCTTTCTCTTTTCCTCCTCAAGTTTTGAAGTCACAATTGTTTGTGTGTGTGTGT
>NDXZ01030450.1:13459-31174 GCA_003055125.1 Paykullia maculata
TAGTTCAACTTAAACCTGCTACCAGGGGACGGATTTTTATGCGCCTAAGTTGCAGAAAAATGTGCATTAAACAAATAAAGTCTTTAGGTTTTCATCACAACAAAATAAAATAATTTGTTCATTTCGGAAATTTTTTACATATAAATTACATAATTTAAATAATAAATAAACATATACAAAGTATACATACGTATTTGTGAATTTTCCGTAACTAAAACTGTCAAACACCACATATAAAAAATAAACAAACCAAAAATATGCAATCGGTGTTTGACATATGTATGTATTAAGTTTGATTCAATTTGCCGTTGCTTATGCCTTGATTATATATAAGCAAAACAGGGCAATTACTTTATTTTCAAAGATCTTTCAACTACGTACGAAATAAAAAATTAAAAAATGAGCATTGGAGCATTAAAAATTATTTTTTTTTTAATGTTATTATAATAAATAATTAGGTTATTCACGATAGGCTGATTATCGGCTAATATGCAGCGTTTAAAATGCTGCCGTCAACATGTATGGAAAAGTTGCTGTTTGCTATGCTGTTCTTACATGTTGACGGTAGCATTTTAAACCCTGCTTATATGAGTATAATATTAAAAATAACTTCTGTGTACCGTGAACACCCTTTAGTATTGGTCATCTGATAATTGACTATAAAATAATATATGTATGTATTTCTAAAATTGAATTTATTGAAAGTATGTTGTGTGCAATTTATTAATTGCAAATATTAAAGCTTTTCATAACTATATACAAAGTACACACCGACCAGCGCAACGCTGTCATTAATGAAAAACTTGATGAACAGTTGAAGGATAAAACAGCAATCAGCTTTTTTCGACGAGGAGAGATAATGTGCTTAGCTGTGTCGACAAAAGTCAATTCGCTCGTCTTGTAAATATTTTTTATTTCAAGGCCCAAGCTCTCACTTGCAACTTCCCGTGGATTTGCAACTATCAATTGTGCTGTACCGTTTAGGTTTGTCGGGAGTAAGTGCTTCAGTGCGAAAAATAGGAACAACATTTAGAGTCGGTGATGGAGGTACTCTAGCTAAAAAAAAACCAAAAGAGTGTTTTCCGCAATTTTAAGGAAATTGCCATAACACATTCACTGGCCGAACGCAGCAGAGCGGCAGCAACTTGTGGCTCAGACATTCGATGAGTTACCATATTGTATCGGTTATATTGACGGAAGTGAGATTAAGCTGGCAAAAATCTAACGACAATCATGAGATATATTTCTTCCGCAAGAGAATATACTCCGTTAAGATACAAGTAGTGTGTGACCATAAGGTACGCATATTACATGCAGAAGTGGGTAGTCCGGGAAGATACCACGATTCTAAGGTATTTAAAAAATCGTATATTGAAACAAATTCCACACGTTTATTTAGTGGAGAATAATGGATTGCAGGTGATTCTGCATACCAGCTGTCAAAACACTTGATAGTACCAATTCTACGTCAATGGATATTAAAAAACAAGCTGCATTTATTAAAAGACATAGCCAATTCCGCGTCAGGGCAGAAAATTGCTTCGGAATCCTTAAGGAAAAATTTTGCAGTTTAAGAGAAATGCAGATTAATATAAAAGACAAAGAAAGTCAAGTATTTTTTTAACACAACTTGAAAGAGGAGGTCACGAAATGAGTGCAGTCCAATACAATACTAATGCTCTTGTTGCACCTACGCCTGAGCTAAAAAGACAAGCTGTGTAAAACATAATTTTACTTTCCAACACTGCAAATAATAAAATAAGCAGATAATTTAAAAACAATGGTATAGGTCGGGCAATGTTGATTATTTTTTTTAATTTATTTTGTTATTGTTGATATAATCACATAAGCGTTCAAGCTCCATAACCTGCCTACCGTGAATAACCCAAATATAAATGAATAAAAATTAAATTTCAAATTTTTTCAAATTTTGTTTGTTTTGTAATGATAAATATATACTTAAAACAAACTAAACGTCAAATTAATTACGAAAATTTAAAAAATCAAAACACTTACAGCAAACAACATGCTTTGGTCCCAATGGAAACGTACTATAAGGCTACATTAAATCTGGAGTTTTGTCTATTTTATTCCATTGTTTTACAACTTATATAATTTTTATGACAACAAATTAAAAAAAATGCTTTGGAAATGAAATATACAAAAATTGTTCTAATAATTTTTATTGGCATATGTTAACAAACATTTCAATTGCATATAAATCCGTCTCCTTCTTATATACATATTTACTCTAAACCCATCTCTCCCATGTATGTTTATTTATTAAGTAGAACTACAACAGCAACAACAACAACAAATAATAACATTTATGTATTTAACAGACAACTAAATCAAAACAAAATACTTCTTCTCTTGTTTTCTTTTTTCCCCTGCTCTTCTTTTTTATACTTCTAGAATTTGCAACACGACTTGTTTGTTAAGGTACAATATGTAAAAAAAATTCTTTTTTTCTTTCCTTCTTTCTTTTCTTTTTCTTAAGATACTTTTCTACCACTTGATATTCCTTTCCTATCTCTTCTTGTTAGTGTTGTTTTGTTTTAATGGTCCCTTGAAAGAAATTTATGTTTCGCAAAATGTTTCTTACATTTTATTGTTAAACTAGAAAAAAGCTTTTTGTAGTTTTTATATTTATTTACTTTGCATGCAAGTAGCGCCAAGGAATAATTTGTTAATAATTTTTTGTTTTTCAAATGTAAAAAAATAGAAATTTGCAAATTTATAAGTTAGAAAAATGCTTATTCTTACTTCTAGAGATAATTAAGTAAAGTTTTAGCAGATTATATGAAATTTTGTTTTGTGAGAAAATTAATTATTTTATTACTAAATCTCTGAAGATATTAAGCAACAGAAAAGTGAATAGTTGAAAATACAATTTATTGTAAAAAGACTATTTTTATATAGAAGGGGCCTTTTTAAGGTTAATCAATTGATATTTAACAAATTTTCAAGTTTTCTCTATTGATACTTTTATTACTACCATTTCTTCTACTAATAGTTAAACTTACAGAAATTAAGTAAAGTTTAAAGGCATTTGTTTTAATAATTATAAAATGATTACGAGTTTTTTAAAACTTTCTAACCCGAATATTTTGAGCTTTTCATTTTTAGTTATTTTTGTATTATATGCTTTAAACTGTGACATTAATTTCTATAAACAATGTTTCGAATAGACAATTAAAGTTATTTAATGATTTCTTGAGGTCGTAGGTTTATTTAAACTAAAAAAATTACAAAATGAAATCATAATCCTGATGTACATATATTTTGGATAAAATAAATAAAGAACAAGTAAAAGCGCTATATTTGGCTGTGCCAAATTTTATATACTGCGTGTATTTACGTAAAAAAATATATCAAAAATTTTTTTTATTGAAATTTTAAAAAAAAAACATGTCCTACATACAAATATAATAATTTTTGTGTAAAAAAATAATAATTGCTTATATCTCGTTTATTGTCTGATTTTGGTGATTTTCAATTCAATATGATTTTCATCTCGGGAAAATTTCTGATCGTTTGATACTAATACCGTGTCCGTACCACATCGGGGGGCTGACAGATACACAGACGGACAGACAGACATGGCTAAATCGACTTCCCTATCTATAAGAATTCAGAATATATATACTTTATGGGGTCGCAAATGAGTATTTTAGAAATTACAAAGGGAATGACAAACTTATATATACCCTTATCAACATAGATGAAGGGTATAAAAACGACTCTTTTAAATTATTAAACTTTGGCATTCAAATGTAGTGATGCTTAAATGGGGATATTCATACACATGTATGTATCTGTATGTATGTATGTATGCCGATCCTAAAAGGAGCTGGGGTTACATATGTACATGTTATTCGTTTAACGTCTTAAAATTGATAATTATTAATTAAAATTATTACGAAAACGATTTTTTTGAATTCATTTAATAAATGTTTTAATTGCTTAAATATAAATAATGTTTTATTAACGATTTTT
This sequence comes from Paykullia maculata, assembly GCA_003055125.1. NCBI lineage: Eukaryota > Metazoa > Arthropoda > Insecta > Diptera > Rhinophoridae > Paykullia > Paykullia maculata. Next base: position 17,459 of record NDXZ01030450.1, read on the forward strand.
ACTTAATGCTTTGCACAGCTCCTTTTTATTGTATTTATGTAGAGTTTATTTTTAATTTTCTCCTTAACTCTTTAAAGCTCCAATTTAGATTTGTTTAGGATAATTGGTTAATAATTCGTAATAGAAATAATAGTTTTAATATGAAAGAATATTATATTAAAAGTAAATATGTACTGGAACAGTCGATCTGCATACGAAGTATTTAATACTTGAAATATTTCATAAAAAAAAAAATGTAGACAAATTTAGTTATTTTTGTATGTTTAAGGAGTTACAGTATAAATAATTATACTTATAAATTAGAATTTTAAAATGACACAACTTTGATTGTGTCTTTATAAACACCAAACAAAGGTTACTTTTAATGGTCAACAAATAAATAGCATGAGCCATCGCTTACATGTCTCTTAAGTTAAATTATTTTTGACTTTAAAACAAAAACTGTGCTAATTTTTTTTGACTTTATTTACATATAAATGCAAACGCCTACGGAAAGTAAAAAATGTTTTGTTTTCCCTGAAAACATAGTTGCGTTTGTTGCAGAACGTTTTAAAAAATATTTCAGCATCACAACGAGTGGCAAATGTATAAAACAATGAATCATTCTGTTTTCCACCCGCTAAGCCCGCCTCGCAGTTTTTTTGAAAGTTATTAAAAAAAACCTGTTAAACTGTTTGTAGATAATTATAGTATTAATCACAATTTAAAGATCAGCTGTGTATGATAAGCGTAACTTATAAAAATAGTAAAGAAATAGCTTAAGAAAACCAAAAACAAGTAAGAGCGCTATATTCGGCTGTCCGAAAGGTAATTTAATTCTTGATTTTTTTATGATAGAAAAGTTTGTTAATATATTTTTTCGCCCATATCTTTGCAGTAACGGGTTCGCAGAAAATCAGGAGGCTGTGGAAATTTTATTTCAACAGACGGACATGGCTAATGTGAATTATGTACAATTAACAAACGGAATGACAAACTTATATATGACCTTGACACCCTCGGTGAAGGGTATACAAATTATGTAGGACATTTTAAGGATCATCATAGTGCAACAATATTTTGAAAGGAAACAAATATACTTTTTTTAGTTTATAAATATTCTAAAGCAACTTAAAATTGTCCACAAATTAAATATTCAATGTAGAAAAATAATATTTAATTTCATTAGATTTTTAGACACCTTTTAAGGAAATAAAATAATTTACGTACAACTTTAACTAAACAACCAATAACACCAAAGATATACATATATATATATACATATGTATATATATATGTACATGTATATATATTTTAAAGTTACGCGATAATAATCACTTATTTTTTTTTAAGTTATTTTAACAAAAGCACAGTTTAAGCTTAAATACTAGTTTAGCTTCTTAATGGCGAAAGTTATTCATAGAACTGAAGTTTTTATTTTTTTATTTTATTTTTTATGCTTAAATTTACAACAAAAACGTATTATCTGTTAATGTCTTTTATAAAATTATATTCGCTTAGAAATATTGTCAACTAGAAATTATAAATTTTGATTTCATTTTTTAAAATTTTATTCCTTGTAAAAGCAAACCGTGTAAAGGAGGGCGTACAAATAAAAATCTAAAATAATTTTATCAGAAATTAAAAAAAAAATACCCAAACATACATGGTTTAGATGACTTTTTGTAGTGCTTTTAGAAGCTTATTTTTTCTTTTGTGTTAATGTCCTTTTAAATTTGCTTTAAACTGTTTTTTACTGTAATTTGTAGCTTTATTTTTTTCCTTTCTGCGATGAGATTGTAAAAACTACAATTTTTATTTTACTTGAATACTTTCTTTTCTTTCTGCGGATATTACCTTGTTTTCCTTTTTTTGGGGTTCTGCTCATTTGGTATTTGATGAAACTAATAACAAAACCCTTTAGTGTATACCACGCTGTGAAGGGTGTGGCATATTCGATAACTGCTTTCAATACCCAAGACGTGAGTTGGAACGCGATTGTGGATGTCAATTTGCATTGTTGCACAAAGCGGACGTAGAAAGCTAGCAACCAGCATTTGCCGATGGCGATAAAGTAACACCATCGGAAGGATATCGTCGTAATGAGAGCATGGAGAGTCAAGCAATAGCAACTAGTTCTGCTTTAAACACACCACATCGTGAACACACAAGCAACATGAGTATAAATACGAATCAGGAAATTGCATACGCCCTGAGCGATAGAGAAGATGATGATGAACACGCTGATCTTATTCAAGCCGATTATCGGCAATCGTCAGCTGACAAAGGGAGGAGTGAATATAAAATGCGCCAAAAGAAATTTGCCACACAACGTAGCATATTGAAAAATTCTCAAGACAATACAACCACAACAAACGAAGATCAAGAATTGTTAGAGGCCAAAAAACAAATGATTTTACGCAGACGTAGACTTTTTAGTCACTATCGCCAATATCAAGAATGGAGACGTAAACAATTTAGTTATGATTCCTGTCATTATCGTGCCATACCACCGCCAGTATCACCTTCCATTTGTAGTGGTGGTATTGGTGTTACTGGGGGTGGCATAATTGCTCCCATTTCTGGCGGCATTGGTGAATATTCCATACATACCACTGATCCGAATGCATTTCGTCGTCGCCGCCAGTATCGACGACAATACTCATGTGCTGAACGTTCGCGCGAAAATTCCCATGACAGCCGTGACTCTGCGCATTTGCCCAAATGTCACAGTATGGGTGCGAGCGATACGATACGCACTTATTCAACTAAATTAAATAGTACGAATCCCACGACCGAACGTCATAGTGTAAGTTGCTTATCAAACATTCTTATTAAGTTCCACATCTTTGTGTAAATCACGCAACGTTTTTGGTCAATTGTATTATGTTTGTTTGATCGTCCAAAAAAAAAAAAAGAAAAAACATTGCAAATTATTTATGTGTTTCTTTCTCATATTGCAATTACTGTGTGGACTTGAAGCACGGCTCATTTGTCTTAAAAGCAGACAGACAGCACCCACCATATATAGTTAAAAGCACTACAATTTTGAAAATTAGTAAAAAAAAATTTAATTAAAAAATAGTTGTTTGTAGTTTTGTACATTCGCTTGTTCGTTTATTCGATCGATTGATTGAATGACTGATCGTTTCATTGCATTTTTATACCCTACACCATTATGCTGAAGGGTTATGAAACCCAAAAACATAATCCATAATCAACCCTAAATAATTTTTATCAGCTTTAAACCACTTCCTTAGACAAATAAGTTGTGTCCGTCCGTCTGTCTATGTAAAGAAAGATTGCAATTTTATATATTTTAATGAAATTTGTAAAACAAAACTTTTAAGAGTCAAATGAATGAAGCAAATATATTTTCAAAAGGCCTTCATCTTTATAAAAAAATTATATTAACAATTCCGTTTAATATATTAATTTTTATTTGTAACTGGCACTAGCTCTTACATAGACCTATTTTGAAAATCATTTTAATGCTTATAAAACTGTTAAGGATATTTAATACGATTTAAAGCACAAATCGGTCCCCCCATTTAATATCGATTATTCTATAATTGGTCGCATTGAACCTTAAAACTAACTTATGCCTAATATCTTTTAAAATCACACAAAAAAAAAACAATACACAAAACATTATATTGTTTATGTGCAATGGTGTAGCGTATTATATGATCGGTTTAAACCGACTTTTGCTTTCTTGCTCAGCAACGTATTTGTGTTTGTCACTATAAAACACGTTTGTGTTTTTTTATCGTCTGAAGAAGAAAAGCTAAATAAAACAATTTGACTAATACATACATACATACATGCATACATGTACATATACGTACGTACAAACACTTTAGGTGGCGTTCTAAATATTTCATAAACAGTTTTGCTTGCTTAGTTTTTACGCAATCTGACACTTTTAACACCCACACATAAATACATATATACATATAAATATATATACATCCATACATACATATGTATGTATTTTTCCATACCCTACAGGTATAAACACAGGCACGCAATCGATAACACAACCTCTGCCACATACACAAAGAAACTGTGATTTGTCTTTGCCTTTTTTTATTGTTTTATCTTTACTTCTAAACTCAAACCAATAAATCTAATTTAATTGATTCTATAAATTTTTTGGAAAAAAAAAATTCACTGCTTTAAACAAAAATCTTGCACCATTCAGAGTTCTGTTTGCCTTTGTATTTTTATTATTATTATTATTTTTAATGCGACATCCCTTATCGTTAAAAAAAAATATTCAATAAAGCTTTTAATTAAATTTTTATATTTATTTTGCCTTAAATGAAAATAAAAAATAAATAAAAACAACAATTGATGGATATTAATGAACAAGCTGGCCATGTACATATGCGCTGGCTCTATATTTTAAATTATGAACATCAAAACAGAATAAAGAAACCAATTTTAAAATTATCCTTGTAGGTAATTGACATCCATTTATTTTTTAGCGGCGTATAAGTGATATTTAATATATTATGAAACTAATATTATTCATACGCAGATATGTACAACATAGGCAAAGTAATTTTACATAATTATTACTTCCCCAATGTATATCATATGTATAATAGATTTCTACCTTATAAAGCTTAGCGTGTCGATCAGCTCAAAGCCTGGTAAGAATTTTTGGGGTGTTTTTTTTATTTTGGTAATTAAGGCTTCGTCGTATTGAGCGGCTTAGTTTTATTCTAAATGTTATTTGGCTTTTTTTAGATTAACATTTATTTTGTTAAAAACATATGTATATATTCATGTATGTGTATATAAAATATAAAATAATATAAGACATAATAAAAAAAAGAATTAATAAAAAAAAGACGTCACGAAAATGTTCAGCATATCAGTTACACGAAATATAACTGGGTATTTTTAAAGCCAAAAAGTGAAAGTACACGACATGTAGCAAATGCTGGTTCATGATGACGACAAAATTACGTCAGAGTCACATGCGCATGTTGCTTTTTACATTTCGTGTACTATAGGCTTAAGAATCTTTATAAATATGTTTATTCGTATTTAGATGAATATATTGAAAACCAGCTAATTTTAATATGTACGGTGTCATGCCATTTAACAGCACCACATATTAATTTCTTACAAAATATGGTTTTACAAATAAAATGTTTTTTTGCAGCATATACATACAAACATACACACGCACACACACACACACACACACACATGTGCAAAGTGTTTTAAATCAAAACTTGTAAGACTTTATAGCTGCCAGTTATTAAAAACACATTTATCGCTTATTGAGCTTCTAATTTATCTCTTAACTCCATTTCATGTAAGGTTGTATGTAAAAAAATAAACAAATACATACATACATACGTTTTTATATAAATTATTTATTATTATTAATAATTTTTTTTTTTTTTTTTTATAAAAAAACACTTTAGCTTTTGTTAGAAGCATCACTTTCAGGGCTTTTGTCTGCTTTATGTTTCATTATTTTGCTCAAACCTAAAATTCATGACAACCAAAATTGCAAAGGGGAAATGCTTAATAAAAATTAAATTTAATTGTTTTTTCATAACTTATTGTATTATAATGTCTTTGTCTATGTCCATAGATTCATTAAAATGTTGTCACTACTTTTTTGTTCTTCCTTTGTTCTTCTTTTCTCTTTATCTTTTCTTTTTTTTTGTCTTTTTTTACAGTTTGATAGCAGCGAATGCGGAGCACTCGCTTATCAGCCCCTTCAATGTAGTCGTGTAAGCAGCAGTGTTTTTAATTAACATTCAAACAAATATTTAATTGTTTTTGTATTTTTTTTTTTCTTCAGTTGCTTGTTTGTTTGTGCATTTTGTTAAAGCATTTTCCGTTTAATATTGTAATTCATTGTTTGTCATTATTGTTTTTAAAAGACATAAATATTATTTTATTTTCTTTTATTTAATGTTGCCATGGGGTATATGCTGTGTAGTTTATTAATACCCTTTACCATTAGTGGCAAAGACATATGTATATGTATGAGTTTGGCATTCCATCAGCTTGTTAGGAAAAACACGTGAAACAGCAAAAAAGCTGGAAATGCCTCGTAATTTTTATTTAACATTTATTAAGCCCCCATATTTAATTAAGACTTGTTTGAAAAAATATTATATAAACTTCTCGGGCGATTATCTGAGCATCTAAGCCTCAATTGCAGTGTCAGTTACCAAAAAGAGACTTATATAAAGTTTGTTTGCTATCTATAATCGGCCACATGGTATGTTTTATTCACTTATTAATACCTACAAGTTGGTGAAGGGTATTTAAAATTTGACACAGTCACACATTTTTTAATTTTATTATTTTATTGCTTTCTTCATTTTTATTTTTTATTTATTTTATTTTTTTTGATATTGTAAGGGATTTGGGAAAAGTGTTATTATAAATAATGGTGATTTGATTTGAAAATTTCCAGCACTTTCGCGTTTTTCAAGATGAACATTCGACATCGATATCAGAGCGTATAACACGTAGTCGGATAAATTCAGCAATTTTTGTTTCATCAGAAGGAGGAGGATTTGATTCGATTGAATTTTTGAGACGACATGGATCACAAAGTGTTTTGTGTCGCAAAGCAAAAAGTGCCGAAAATATAACGGACAATGGTCGAAAGGTATTCATAAGAGATACAAAAACATATCTTTCAAAAATAAAACTAAAATTTTTATTCGTTTAAAAATTTAAGATAAAAAACATTCAAATCTTATGTGAAATACTTGTAAATGTTAGTTTAAAGAATCATTGCATCTTTAGTTTCTGTTAAGCTTTTCTTCTTTTATTATTCTTAAGGTGTAGCTTTAAGAATAAAATTTTGTTTATTGTGTTTTCCAAACTTTTCTTTAAAATTATTTATTTTTACTTTCTTAACTGTGATTTTATTTTTTTGTTTTACAGAAAAGTTTTTCGGAAGATCGCCAGTGGCACACAGACGACGGTAATGGCAACGAGGAACGGAATGAAAATGACATAGAAATGCATGAGTGTTCGAAAAGCGTAGATAATCATTCGGTTGCAGTTTTAAAGAGAAACGTTGAAAAATTGTTGACAGCCACAAGTGTTTTAGGTCATTCAGCAGCCGTTACCACTTCCAACAAAGTAGTGGGCAGTATATCCATAGAGACACCACCATCTCACCTTAGGGAAGAGCATAATAATGTAGTCACAATACCTGTACAGCCTACAAAACCCCCACCACTACAACATCCTACATTAAATTCAGCCAAAACGATTTCGTTTAACTCAGCTTCCTTTGATTCTGTCGACACTGTAGAAGAATTGGTATCGTTAGCAACAGCAACAAAAACACCAGCGAAAATTTCAAACAACAAAGTCCTTGTGCGTCAACGTTCTTCTACAGTTTCACCGATTCTATCGTCAGCTCACAATAGTCCAAAATCATCAAGATTAAAAGTTATTACGCCCAAATTAAATAATCTACCCATGGTTTCGGTGTCAGGTCCATCACCATCACCAACTGATGAAAAATCACCGCCCGGTGAATGCTTGTAACAAATGGTAGCCGAAACATTTATTTAAAATTGATAAATATTTTAGAGTCGAAATAAAAGACGACAACTACTTAAGTAAGTAGATAGTAAATGTCTAAATAGAAATGGAATGGAAATGAATTATGAAAACTATGAATTAAAGTCCAAAACTTAAAACCAGAAAAAACAATTATTAGCAGATTAATATCTCACCAATTCAATTTCAGTTTCGAGAGAGCGACACATTTGCCCAGTTATCTTTATATTGTATGTTTGACGAGTGGTAGCTCAAGGGCACATATTTGATATTCCTTTCCTCACACGAGTATATTTGAAATAACATATGGGCCCCAGGACTATGTAAGACAAATGTTGCGTACGTCTGTTTTTACTATATTGCTTTAGCTACTCTATAAAAAAAACGAGTTCTTTTTGAACTCAATCTAATTCAACAGTAAAATTAAAAAATTGTTTTTCATATTTTTGAATTCGGCCATAAGTTATTGATCTGATTTACTTAATTATACAAAGTCGGGTTTCAATATACATAAGTATGTATGTTCTATGGTGCACTTAGATACATACATACAAACAAACATATCGTACGTGTAAACATTTTAATATTAGGGCCATGATATAATAAACCAGATAGCCTCAGTTCGAAGAGGATTTTTATTCGTTTTTTTTTTTTGAAGTTTGACATTTACGATGTTAATAAAAGAGAGAAAATTCTTTTTTTTTATGGAGTTTAACTGCTACGTTGTCAAAAAAAAATCAGCTGGCGTTGTGAGGCTACCTGACTATTTGTATATTTAAAAGTTCTTCATGTCAATAATTAATATTTGTGTAATTTTATTTATTAGATTTATGAATTAAATATTAATGTATTATTTATTTAACATAATAAACGTTTAAGCAACACTTCTTTCTTAACAAATAATTCGTATTCGAGCCACATCACAAAAATATAATATAAATATTCCGTAAATTTTTATGGTTTGTTGTTAGTTTCAGGCTGTCTAAATGCTGCATTTCACTGGTGCTTATACCAGATCATCAGAAGACTTTGAAATTGTTTCTTAAGCAAATTTCAAAATGTTCTATGTATGTATATACCAGAACTCAAACAAATTAAATGAGAATTCTGAAAAATCCTAAAAACATTCAAACATTTTTTTAAGAAAACAACAGACAAGTTTTCATATAAATGTGTTTTGTTTTTCAGTGAAATGCAGCATATAGACAGCTTGAAATTAAAAACAACCCATAAAAATTTAAACAATAATGTCAATACGACAAATAATTATATTTTCTTGTTATAAATATTTCGTTTTAGTTTTTACTTTTTTCCACTTTATTTTATTAAAAAATCAAGGCCAGTTAATAGAGTTAATGCAAGGCGATTTCATTACAACCAATTCCTATACCAGGGAAAAATTGATAAGAAAAAGGCTTATGACACTTATAATATATTAAAGCTGTGTCAAATAAGTAATTTTTTAAAGTTTTCGGTCTTAAATTAAAATTAAAGTTAAAAATAAATTCAAGCGAATTCAATTAAGTTTTAACGCTCAGCCTACCGATCAGCTGACATATTAAAACTTCCTTATAAATGTGCTTTGTCTTCAACCCAAGTGAAGCTTTTTTAACCACTTAATCAATTATCAATTAATTTTTTAATTGATAATGATTTTTCAATTTTAAACTCAAATGTTATTAAAACAAATTAAAATTAAACAAATGTGTTTATAAAATTTTTAAAAATAATGGTCAATTACATATATTCTAATCCCAATATTAATAATCAATTTTTAAAATTTATCAAAGGTTTATAAAACACATACATACATTGTTTTTAATTGTTAACTATAAATATGGATAAATATACAGAGATATTTTTTTATAAACAAAAAATTAACTTATACAAGAAAATATTTTTGCAGCAAATTATTTAATAATAATAAACAAATACAAACAAAGAAATAACCAACTTTCTATTGTTTAAAAACAATGGGTTTATGTTCCTTCCAATTTCTATTGTCTACAATTTTAAATAAATGTTTCGATATCTCCTAATTCGATTTAAGTTAAATAAAGAAAACAAGTTTTATTTAAAATAATATAAAGCTTTAATGAAAACATTGAAAATCGATTTTAAGCTTTAATGAAAAAAAAAAAACAAAAACATATACAAACATATGTATAACATGTATACTTAGTATAAGTAAATATGTATGTATTTTTTTAATTTAAAAGTACATAGAAATAAAAATGAATTAGGTTATAATTAAATTTTTATTAAATATGTACATATACCTATATGTACATACATACATATGTTTACAAAAAAGTATAAGTAATTGCATATGGGACAATGCTATACAAACATACATACAAACATATAAAGAGAATAGCGATATATTTCTATAGAGAAAAAAAAATAGATTTTCATTATGGGGTTGGATAAGCAACAAAAACGTCCTTTTTGAATTACTAACAATTTGTTCATTTTAAACAAATAGAACCATTGTAATGTACAAATACATAAGTATATAGGAAAGTATACTGCATGCATAGATACATATTCAAATTTTTGTACATACTTATGTATAAACATTGTCACATGTACTATACATAGAGTCTCCGTATGAGATGAGATATGAAATTTTTCTATCGGCAAATGTCAAATATAATCGTAGGGATCAAATAAGTATCAGTATTTGTATTATGAGAAATATCATAAAATGGTTTTTATGAAAAATCTCATCAGAACTATCTCATAATATTAATTGTCAAAAAAAAACACACACACATACAGTAAAATGTATTTGTGTAAATTATACGGAAAAAAACAATTTTCCTTTAAAATAAATTTACATATTTACAAAACCTTTTAAAGAATATTATTGTAAAATATTGTACAAAATACCACATACATACATATTGTCAAATTTACTAGAAGAACGTCATAACTCAAAAAAACTAGTTTTGCAGAAAATGAATTTAAAGTTTTCAATTTACATACAATTCAGTGGAAATATTAAAAAGTTTTCTTCTGTCAAGAGGTGAGTTTACACGCAATTTCAATGAATTTTTTATACAATATAAAGCATGATATAGTGAACAATTCTGCATCGTTAACTCCAAAATTTTATTTTTTCTAGTAAATGAACAATATGTATGTACATATATACTCAGAATAAAAAAACATCTTTACTCTGAAATTTCATAAGATTGAAATAAGTACGTGTTTGTACAAACATATATTGAGAATTTAGTCCCGTTACTCTGTCGACGTTTTCTCACATATTTCATTTATCACATTTCATCTGACGTGGAGGGAGACCTTATGTAAAAATGATGTTTGTCAAAATATTTTAAACATAACAACAATTTTATCATCATTTTGAAGCAAACTTTTCCAAAAAAAAAAAAAAAAACATTTTAAAATAATAATATTTGTTTTAATTTGTTAATCCTGTAATACCCCGATTATGGTACAGCTAATTGTTTGAACATTTCGTCTTTATAATTGCACAAATAACAACACTTTTTATTACAAATAGTTATTAAGTCAAATTGCTCTTTGGGGTTTATACTTTTTTAGAAAAGCCCAGTTTTAACAATATTTCGTATACGTCGCCACAAAATTTCTTTCTACTATTTATGTACATATTTTATACCCGCCATAGTTAGGGTGATAATTTATTTCTGATTCGAAATGAGTACGCTTTTAAGTTTTTGTAAAAAAAACGTTGAGTTTTTTTTATAAATTTCGTTGTTTTATTTAGATAAGGGATAAAAAAGATTTTAGTTATAACTAAAAAACAGCTGCAATTTAATATCATGTTGTATTTAATTCTATAAATATTAATTTTTATTTGGCAGTACCATGGGCTTTGTTTATTAATTCAGGAAAATATTTTTTTTTATTGTAATATTTGTTGCAAGAAAGTTTTATATTACTTTTTAAAACTAACATACTTTTAACAAAGTCTATATTGATTTAACTTTTTTCTTATTTCAAATATTGTTCATTAACAAACAAAAATCTTATACATGAAGCATTTTTGTTCCTGACAATTAAAGCATAAAACTTATTATTTTTAAAATAGTTAATAGACGCATCGTTAAGTTTTTAAAATTAAAAAAGAAAATATATACAAAAGAATTAAATAAACTTGAAAAATCAATATAATCAAACCTTTATTTTAAAGCAGCACAAACCAGTACACGAATTTTTAATAAGTACACCAGATGAAAAATCAGTACGAATGGTCAGCCTAGTCATATTACTGATAGGAAGTGTTGCCAATTTAACATATTTTTAGCGAACTTAGTTTTTAGTTGTATTGGGATTATCTTAACATATATTTCTATTATTTTAGCTTTTTTTTTTTAAAGAAATCTAGTTAATCTTTGCGTTTGTAGTTCCTGCATTATTTATTTGCGTCACCATATTGATAAGGGAGTTAATTTAGCGATGTTAAGTAGTTTTTCTGTCAGTAGGCATGTTGAAATCAAGGCCCTATATATCCCTACATTATACTTATAATGTCGAGTATATGTATTTAAGAAATTTTTTATTTTTAACTTTTACATATTTCACAATAAGTTGTTTGTTAAGATTTTTTCTAGTTTTTATAACCTTCACCACAGGTGGCAGGGGTATATATAAGTTTGTCATTCCGTTTGTAATTTCTACAATATTCATTTGCGACCCCATAAAGTATATACTTATGTATATTCTGAATCCTTATAGATAAGGAACTTTATCAGCCCCCTGAAGTCCTACGGATCCGTTACTATTAAACTATCAGAAACTTCCCCGAGATTATTCCTGTTGAAAATCACCAAAATCGGTCAGTTAACAAGATAGAAGCGAAAAAAAATTTTTTTTTACAGAAAAACGAATTATATTTGTGTGTAAACATGATTTTTGTAAAATTTAAAAAAAAATTAAAGAGATATAAGCAAACAAAATAATAATATATTTGTGTGTATAACATGCCTTTTTTGGGAAATTTGAAAGAAATTAACAAATGTAAATACATATATACATATATACATACATACATAAATACACGTAGTGAAGGGTATATAAGTTTTGGCAGAGCTGAAAAAGGCGCTCTTACTTGTTTTCAATAATTTATTTGAGATATTTTGCCTAAAGTACAAATCATAAAACTAGATATTGAAGATATTAAAAAGAAAAAGTTTGCCTGATGAACCTGTGAAAATTAATTAGTTACAAAGAATGGAATTTTTAAATTAATAAAACTAAGGCGTTTTTCTTATTTGTTCTAAATGTTTAAAAATTTTGGTATTTGGCTGTCAAATATTATTCTCTTACTTTACGTCTTTCTTCCCTTACATGGGCACAGAAATTGGAAATAATTTGCTTTGGCTTAAAAGTTATGATAATTTTTTTTATTTGTTTAAAGTATTTTGAACAAAACAATGTATTATGGTTGGCAATAGCTTTAAAATACAAAAGGGCCAAAATCTTCAATTGAAATGCATATCATACAGATTTTTTTTTGAAAAGAAACCACACAAAGACAAACTACTCTCTACGAGAAAAAAAAACAAATATACATATAAAACGAATATTCTAAGATTAATTATTAAACTAATAAGAAAATTACTATGTAAACTACATACATATATAAAACTAAACTAAATATAGATGTTAAACTTGATCAAATCAGAGACCAAAGAAAAAAATAAATATAATTTTTATTAATATTTTACATTAATGATACGTATAGACATTGTACGAATTAATAATGTATTTTTAAAAAAGTGGTGTAAGCTTTACTATAATATAAAAACAACTTAAACGAATTAAATCAATGATGAATATTATTTCAAATATATGTAAATTCATATATATTCTAAAATGGGTCCATATTGTAAAAATAATCTCTGTTCTCGAAAATAAGATTTAATAATATACATACATATATAATATTTTTGTGTATTATAACGTTTAATCGCTTAAATGTCTCTTTTCCTCTTTTAAACTTTCATATAATATTTAAAGTTTAAGCGATTAAACGAACCTCCCTAAAATTTATAATTATTTGTATGTTATATATTTTTTATTTTTACAGTATCCAGCTCAATAGTAATTATACTAAAAAATAAGTAACAAAAACCATTATTTGCTGCGCAAGTTACAAGTTTAATTATCAGACAAAAAAAAAAA
>NDXZ01030451.1:0-14246 GCA_003055125.1 Paykullia maculata
GATTCGGTAAAGCCGAATATAGCGCTCTTACTAGTTTCTGTACAGTTTGTTATAATTTTATTTAATTAAACAATGTACCTACATACATACATATTTACGATTGCCAATAATATATTCCTTTAAATAATCAAAATCATAAACTTACTTTCCCCATTAAACAGTTTCAACAATTTAGCCAAAATATGGCCAAACAATAGATAAAAATGTTAAACAAAATTTCAAATGTCAATTGATTTATGAACAACATGTCACCCAAAAAAAGGTCAATTGAAAGCGATAATTGATTTAATACTAAAAGTAATAGTTAAGGTACTGGTAGACAATAATTTACACACAAAAGCTATTGAAAACTTTAATAAAATTTTAAATTCCGAAAGACTCTAAAACATACATACATACATATGTATGTAGCAGTCAATTGAACAATTTATGAATTGGATATAGATTTCCAACTACCATGACAATTACTTTCTTAATAACAAAAAACTCTTTCAAAAATTGAGGGTGCGTCGTACACTTTTTTAATTAAAAGTTTTGCTTTCAATCGTTAAACAACTTTAAAAATATTTAAAAAAAATTAAATTGACAAGTGATTTACAGTCAAACACTAAAAGACAAAACCACAAATATTTTTTCTAAATGCATTTATAACAACAATTTAATGAAAAACTGCAAAATGCTTAATTGTTTTTAATGTCTTTTTAATTGACAAAAATATAAATTTAGAAATTTTACGTCTAGCGAAAAAGCCATCATGTGAGTCATGGCTAGACGTTAAAAAAAGTAGGCAGATGACACAAATAATAAATTTAAATCATCAGCAGTTGTGCAGTTAAAGCGCTATTTGCTCTATTAAAAAAAATTAGGTTTCATCATTTGAGACACAAATGGGTTTTGGTAAAATCAATCAAATGCCAAAATAAAACTAAAAATATATTTTGCCACTTTCTTGTACTAAAAATAAAAACCTATATAAGGTTATAAAAATTTCTCATAATATTCATTACTATAAAGCTAGATTTCTAACATAAAACATTTCAAATTCCTTAAATTTCTTAACACCTAAAAAAACTAGTACAAAAAGTTTTTAAAGATCATAAAAAACTCCCAATTTTTAACTATACTTTAACTGGCTTTTATGTTTAAATGAAAAAAAAAAATCACAAAAAAAGTCATAAAATCAATTTAATTTACAACCAACAACATGAAAACTTCGACATACAAATCACATATGCACAGACACAATCAAACATGCACTTTCACAGAGAAAAGTTCGATTTGTACATAAATTTCTAAGTAACAAACATAAATTTATGTTGCATCATGTGTCTATAAAAACTATTTAAAACTTTAAAGTCAAGAAGAAAATGTTTTAGAGTGTACGCCTACGCTTAAAACTACATTAAAAAGCTGGAAAGTCTAAATGGCAGAACGAAATTTTTTAAATACTAAGTAAACACGTTTGAAAGGAATTTTAGATGTTAATGTGTAAATACTAATACTGAGCCTTATGGTCCTAAAGTGTGGTTCCCAAATTGAGAAGCAAGTTTTAAGGAAATTTACGAAAAATTATTTACTTTTTAAAAACCTTCATAATTTTTGGGTATTTGAAAAAAAAAATGTTTTTCATTGAGAATTTGTAATAAAATTTTTCAATGAGAATAAATGTTTTAAAAAGCTTCCTAAAAATGCATAATAAAATTGTTTTGGAAAATTAATTTTTTTTTAATATGGCTCGACTGGTTACTTTTATTTTTAATTTTTAACTTTATTTAATAAAGATACCAACAACAACTCTAACCTTAAAATAAAGTTTTCTACGATAGTTAGTGAATCATTTAATAGGTACTGCCAACAACAAATACTATCAACAAATTTTACAAATGTAAGGCCGTGAAAGCTTCTAACTAAATCACACTACAGAACTATTAGCTATTTTTTAATTATACCCTTCACCACAGGTGACAAGAGTATATATAGGTTTGTCATTCCGTTTGTAACTTGTAAATATTCTGTTGCGACCCCATTAATTATATATATTCTGAATCCTTATAGATAAGAAAGTCGTTTTAGCCATGTCCGTCTGTCAGTTTGCTTAAATCAACTTTTCTCAACCCCCTGATGTCCCACGGACCCGTATTAGAAATATTAGAAATATCCCCGAGATTCTTTCTATTGAAAATCACCAAAATCCCACAATAAACGAGATGCCAGCAAAAAAAAGGCAAATTAATTTTTTTTATGCAAAATTTTTTTAAATTTGGGTAACATGTAGTACTTATTTCATACGTGATCTAGTAATGAGGGGTCGTTACTGACATCATTATTTTGAAACATAAAATAACACCTTACTGGTAATGACCTGGATAACTACTTATTTTTTTTTGGTTACTTTTAGTCAAAAAATAATAGGTTACTTGAAACTACATTAATATATATGTATATAACCTGTACTACCGTAAACCAAAAAATAACTACTTATTATTGAACATCCCAACTGTATAAAAAGAACTAGTTATAGTTCAACTTTTATGTTGCTGGTTGGTAACTAGCTATTTTGCAACTTTTTGTAAATATATTTGTATGCTTGGGTCATGAATTTTTGGACAACTCAAAACAAAAATTACTAGTTATTCACCCAAATAATAACTAGTGTTTTACTTTATCCAATGTGATTTGCTAACTTACTGGCAAGTGAAGTTTTTACTAGTTGTGTAAGGAATGTAGTGAAGGGTATATAAGATTTACCACAGCCGAATATAGTGCTCTTACTTGTTTTATTTTTTATTTATTTTTTATTATTTTTTTGACCAGACATATAACAGCAGATTCTATATTTCGCGTTAGTGTTAGGGATACTCGTTAGAAAAAAGTTTTTGATTAAAAAAAAATGTTTAATTTATACAAAATTTTAAATATATGTATGTTTGATTTAAATAAGATTTGCACAATTCAATTGATTTCTGATAAATTTTTCATATTTAAAAAAAAGTGCGTACAGTTTTATATTTAACAAAGATTTTTTATTTCATTTTTTAAGTTTAATAAAAAAAATCAAATGCAAAAAAAATTCTTAAAAAATTTGGCAAAAATTTGTCTCAGAAATGAATGAATTTTTCTAGTAACAGAAACTTATTTGAAATGTTTTTTTTTATTTGTCATTAATTTTCTATATAAAGAAAACAATTAATAAATTTATTTAGATTTAAAGTTGTCCACGAATTCTTGACAATGTAATGTTGGGAATCACTGCCTTAAATTATTTCGTTTTTAAATACAATCCTGTTGTTAATAGGTTGGTAATAATACCGGTACTTACTATGCGGAACTGCAAGCGAAGAGAATCTAATATTTAGTGATAAAAATAAGTCATTTGCTTTCGCCAAGTGTGCCTGTTTGATATACAAGAAATGACTTTAAATTAATATCTTTAGGAAAATGTCATGTTTGTGTAACTACACAAAAAAGTTAACAATAATATAAGATCCCTTATACCGTTGGTAACATGACAGTTGTTTTATAACTTATGCCAAATTTTAAATAAAACATCCCATTTTTATTGGAAAAAATATTCTTTAGTAACAATTTATTATTAAAATAAAGTTTAAAAACAGTTTTCAAAATATGTTATAAATTAAATATTTCCCGCAGTCCATGTAATATCTGAAGCATGACATGACTTGAAAATTTATATTCCAAATTTACTTACAAATAATTTAATATCAAGGATCACATAATTTTCTTTATTATAATACCAATCTAAAAACAAATGACAAGGTGTTGATTTAAAACAGAGCAAAAACAATTTTATTTTTTGTTTTATTTTTCTTTAAAGAAATTCCCTCTTTTACGAAAATCTTTTTAAAGACTCAACACTATCGAAATTAGCACATTTCCAATGCGCTGCAGTTTAACTCCAAAAACCTTTTGCTCTATATTTAATTGATAGTGGATTTAGGTGGAAGAAAAGGTGTTGGTTGTAAACATTTAAAAACATTTACTGCTACACTAAGTAACATAGATAAAGCCACTAGACAATGACAAAATTTACAAACAAGATCATGTTCCACAATATATAAATGCTATTAAGACTGGCACATGGCCAAAGACAACAACCATTTACCATTCGTTAGACGGGCCCAACAGTAATTTGAAGACAATGTTTAAAGAAGTGGTTTAAGAAAAAAAAACACAGTTTGTAGCCAATTGTAACACTTCATTGAGATAGGAATTAAATGGCAAAATGATTAGTATAATGGAAAAATTAATGGAGTTTTGGATTGTCATATGGCTAAAACTTACTCTTACAACAATTTATGTCTACTTAGTTGTGTAATCATAACAGGCGCCAGTGTATTTTCGCCAGCCAGGAGTGACCTTAAGACTTCTCCTTGTACTTGTATTGCTATTAAGCTATTTTTCATGAGGATTAATGACTCTTGGCCATCAACTCGGCTCAGTTGGTGTTCGAAGGCAATAAAGTTCGATTGAAGCCTGTTGTGTGGTCACTTAATACACACAAAGAAATTTCATACCAAATTCGTGCTCAAATTTTAATTTTGATTTGGATATAAGACATTAGTCTTTCAAATTATGAAATTATTTCCAGCAGTTTTATGAGTGTTTAGGTAATTTCAGGTAAATTGTAATTTGACTTTAATGATCGTTAAAGTTTTATAAGGAAACTTAAGCTAATAATGGAAAACCCAAAAAAACACTTTTTTAATAAATATTAAAATTGTTTTTGTTAAACTTTATTAAAATTGGGATTAAACCCAATATCAATTATATAGAAAATAGCGAATAGTACTGCCATTACCTAATTAGATTCAGCGATTATCGATCGATTCTCTAAAAAAAGTTAATAATAAACTGTTTAATGGTTCTTTTTAGTAATATTTTTAAACTACAGTCGATATTGTTAACGAAATATGTTTGATATTTTTGTTGTTGTTAATTTAATCGACGAAAAGTTAAGAAGGTTTATAGTCATCTAAGTCTTAGACGTGAGTACTTATGGGAAAGTGATGCCACAAAATTCTTTATAAAAACTTTAACAATATTTAATGAATAACTTTATTATTAGTACAAACAAAAAATACTCTCGATATAAAATTTCCATCAAAATATTTCTTTCAGTGTAAGCAAAACAATCATTAATTTTTTGTAATAACCCTTCATTTTCATTGATTCTAAATTTAAGACAGAATTGGCATAAAAGTCAAATTTGATGTAAATATACACTGATGTGGAAGACAATTTATAAACCGCAATATGTTTTCTGTTTTTTTTTTTTGTTTATTAATTTCAACTACAAGTCGGTCTGCCTTCCCTTTCGATCTTTAGAAACTTAATTACAAAGTCAGTGCTGAAGATGATGGGTTAAAGACATGAAGACACGTCCGTCTTGTTTTAGAAGCTAAAGTATGCCGCTTTTAAGATTTTTTGCAAGATGATGAAAATTTTTATGACATGTTTACCATAAAACAGTTGATATTGCATTAACTATAAAATTAAAAAGAAATAACACAAGAGAAAAAAATATATAAAATAAAATAAAGATAAATCAAAGAGGAATTTAATAAAAGAAAATAAAACAAATAATGTCTTGGTAATATTGTATGTAAAACAGGTCTAACAGTGGGAGTGACGAGCAACGACTTATGAATACCCTTAAAAGTTATTTATACATTTAATTGTAACAACTTACTGCTCTATTTATATTTTTGAATTATATTTTACCCAGCAAAAACACATTGAGGTACATACTTGTTATAGAATAACATTTTCATTGCTTCCAAAGGAGTTGCAAGAGCATATTTGGTCACATCTCCAAAGTTTTTTTGGCAGCTGCCAATAGCAACATTCTTAATTTAAGTAGAAGCTAAAAAGTAAACTTTCACAGAAAAAAAATAGCAGTTTTTGTATAAATTTCTCGGTATTTTTGTTCAAAATTATGTGATTAAAAACAAAAATGTTTTAGAAATTGAATATGCAATTTTCTTCAAAGGTTGGGTCAGCGGATTAAGTAATAAGATGAGATTTTAAAAGCCCAAAATTACATTTTTTTTAACATCCCATTGCTTAAATTATTGATTTTAATGCTAGTTTGTATAACTTCAAATCAGTTAATTTTACTTATATTTTTTTTATGTAAATTTATAAAAAAATGCTTCGTAAATTTGCAATTTATTTAGAAAACCCAAATTTATTTTTTAACAATAGACAATTTTAAAGGATTTTACTTTTAAAAACCTTTAAGAAAAGTTAGTTTAAAAAATTAATTAATGTTCCTATTAAAAGAAATCTCTTGATAAATCTTCAAATCAAAATAATTAAACAATTCTCTTTTTGTGATTCTATATTTAAAAAAAATTCAAACTTTTTTTATTAATTTTTTTTCTATTAAAAAAAGAAAAAAAACTTTCATAAAAATAACAAAAGGGCACAAATAATTCCAAATAATATGTTAAAATGTTTTTTTCTCCTTTCTGTAAAAAGAAAAAAAATTAAAAGTATTTATTTACCCTAAAAATGTATACAACGTTAAGGGCCGTTTTCATGAGCTGGCTATAAAATACATGTTAACTAAAGGTAACTTTAGCTTAACTAAACAATAAGTTTCATTTAATTTTCACAACTTCCATTTAAAACAAATTATAAAATTTCCAAATAATGACATTATTGGTTTTTGTTTACCACAGATCACAACCTTTTACATACAAAGTAGCAGTGTTGAATAGTTGGAAAAGAAAAAGATTCACTTTCATCGTGTACAGACAATTTTAACTTTGCAAATCTTACGTTAAAAGTAAAGGTCGAGCAATCCTAATATTAGCATAAAGGGGAATTTTAGCTTAAAAGTATACTTATGATAACCAAAAATTCTTTATCTTTTAGATAACGTCCGTACTTTTACTATTGCTAAGTTGTGAAAATGGGCCTAAGGGATAGAACTTAACAACGGTTTAAAAACCTGTTTTAAATCTTTTTGAATATGACCAAATAGTGCTTTCATAATGAAGTTGTAGCTGGTTACTCGGAAAGTGTTGAAAAAAACTAGTTTTTTAGGATATTTATGCTTCATTTTACTGGTAATTTCACATTTAAGCCTTTATAAAAACCTATATTCTACTTTTATTGTAATAGTTTAACAACAAAAAATATTTAGAAATACATATTCTTCAGAAAAAAAAATCAAATTATTTATTTTCCATATTGTTTCAAAAGTGTTTTGTTTAAAAAAAAAAAAATTATTAATAATTTTATAAAAAACATTCTTTAAAAATTTTCTGTTTCAGGCAATAAAAAAATATTTTTTTTCTTAAATTTTTTAACAAATTATAAAATTTTCTATTTTAATCTTTTCGTTTACGTATTTTAAAAAAAATTGCATACGCACATATCTACCCAACAAAACTTGCGTTGCTTTGTAATGAGTTAAAATGATTAAAATATAGTAGTTGCTCTACTTACCTTTTGGCATTTTAACCCATTACTTTAACAGAGCGATGTCATTGGAGGCAAGTACTTACCCCATCCGCTTACAATTAGGGACTTAAATAAGTCATTACCACCCTCGCTTACAAAAAGGGATTTTGTAAAGTCATTACTTTAATGTCATTTAGTAACTACTTACTGTAGGAAATGAATAAGTCATTATTTTTAAAATATTATATAAATACTTAAATGAGTTTAATATCTAATTGAACAAAACTCCTTATCAATAATGTATTATATTCGGCTTCCTAAGAAAAAAAACTGAGGTTTGTTACTTCTGTACGTTACGTTTTACAGAAACACTTAGAAAAAACCTTAAGAGCCGGCTTGAAAACCGCTGATTGAATTTGAAACATCCGTCGAAAATATAATTACTTATGCTTAAAGTATGTTAACCCAAATGAGAATTTAAGTGGCTCCTAACATTTTTTTTCAGCCAAATTGTATGCAGCTTTTATTTCTTTTTAGATATCTGACAATAAATTTATTACGTTTCACAATATAAACTTGTTATTAAAAAACTACTTCTTAGTAATGCAGACGGTAAACAAGTCATTACCCAGTTTTTGCTGGGTAAATATGTACGCATATATGCAAATTTATCAATAAATTATTCTCTACAAAAATGTAATATCTCTAGAAAAAAAAATCAAAATTAAAATCTCTAGTGCCTGTTATGCCCTTTTTACTATAATGGGTATGATTATCAAACTCCTTGTCAATTTAACACAAAATTCCTTTTCACTATTTATGCTTAAGAGACACATGTTTCGCTTGGGCTGCTTAACGAGTGTTAACTGATCTTGTCATTTGATCACACATACTAAATGTTATCGTTAACAAGCAGATTCTTTTTTTTTAATTTTTTTGTTTATCTCCCTCTCTGCTGTTGTTGTGTGTGCTTCATATGGCAACTGCAACAACAACAACAACACATCTTTCCACTTGATCAAGATTATTGATTACAAATGACAGCTTTTTAGTTTTTGTATTTTCTACGGTTTTATGTTTCCTTTTAGAAAAACTTACTAAAAGTGTTCTTTGTTCACTTTGTTTTGGCTGAGATTTTTTCTAAATGTTGTTGTTTTTTTTCGTTGCACAAATAATTGTTTAACCTTTCAACTTGTTGATTTTGTCCAACAAATAAAAGTAACGAACAACTATTTTTCTAGCATTTTGACTTTTGCATGCAGATTGGGTTTTTATTTTTTCGTCTTTTTTTTTGGGGTTTCTGTAGTTAAAATTGAAGAGATTGTAATCATCTAACCATCTTGTAGTTACACACACAAACACACACCGACATACGTATGTTCATGTACTTTTTTTTTAACAAAAACTTGGTGGTTTGTTGTGGGGCAACAACAGCAGCAACAGCATGTTGCAGCCTATATCATTTTACATTTTCTGTATTTCAGGCCTTGTTGCCTGAGTTTATTTTTAGTTTAAAGACTGACTGCATGAAATGTGTTGTACAATTTGGCCAAATGGGGAGATAAAAACGAAATGTACGCACGCGATAGTTTTGTTTGAATTGAAAGGGAAATATTTATGTTGATATTTGAGTAGCTTCTGCTGAAAATGGGCTAATTGATTTTTTTTAGTTTTATTTTCTCTCAACTGAATTGTATTTTCATGCTGTTGAGTGATCTTTTGACATTAAATATTTTTTTTTCTTGTTTTAAATTTAAAAATGCAGATTTATTTACGAAAAATTTTTCAGGCAAAAGATCTAGATAAATATTTTAAAAATTGTGGCATTAGTTTCGCACAACGTGTGTTTCAAGAAATACTTTTAAATAAGTTCAGCTTGAAATTTTTCTAATTTGCATAAACTTCACCGAAATATTTTTGAAAGCCTTCTATAGGACTATACCGAAAAGTGGTAATCCTTTATTATTTATTGCTGCTTACAACCATTAATATCCATTGCAGGGTATCTGCAGATTTTGCTAGCATCTCATAAATTTTAAACATTGACACATTCCTAATTATCTATGTACGGAAGAGGACTAATGCACAATGGAACGAAAATTAAAAATTTAGCTCAAATCACAAATTTTTAGAAGAAAAATTTAATATCAAATGTATTTTAAACATGTGAAAACAATTTTAAAATATTTTGAGAAACAACGCTTTCTCAACAATAATTTAATTTTTTTTAATGAGAAGCTTCCCAGCAAAAACTGGATAATGAATTGCTATTACTCAACAACATGCTTTTCAATGAGTATAACATACCGTCTGCATTACTTAGCAGTAGTTTTCTAATAACAAGATTATATTATAAAACGTAATAATTTATTTGACAAAAATCTAAAAAAGAAATAAAAGCTGCATAAACTTTGGCTAAACAAAAATTTTAGGAGCCACTTAAATTAATTTTTATGATTCTTATTTGGGTTAACATACTTTAAGTATAAATAATTATTATTTCGACGGATGTTTACGAATTTCATGACGGTTTTTCAAACCGACTCTAAAGGTTTTTTCTAAGTGTTTCTATAAAACGTAACGTAAAAAATAACAAACCTCAGTTTTGTTCTTAGGAAGCCGAATATAATACATTATTAATAATGAGTTATGTAAGCCCATACAATCAATTCGATATTTGACTTATTAAAAGCAAGTAGTTATATAAAATTTAGAAGTAATGACTTTTTCAATTCGTTATTTGTAATTAAGAGGGCTGCTATAATCATTATTAGTAAGTTGTTACTTAATGACATTAAAGTAATGACTTCACTAAATCCCTATTTGTAAACGGAAGGGATAAGTACTAGCCTCCAATGACATTGCCGTATTAGAGTAATGGTTTAAAATGTCAAGAGGTTAGTAGTGCAACTACTGCATTTTTAACATTTTAACTCATTACAAAGTAATGCAAGTTTTTGTTAAGTTATTAATTCTATTTTTATTTTCACTTATAAATCTTCTTAACATGTTTCGTTTTATATAAAACTTATCGAACATTTTTTCTAAATACAGATTTAATGGAATTTTCTTTGTTTTTCAAATTTAAAAAATATTATAAAATTTCTTTTATAAACAATATTCGAAAAAATTGTTTTATTAAATATTAAAAACCATAATTTCAAAGCATTTCTATAAAACGGAAAAAAATTTTGTATAAGTGAAAATTTTTCAAAAATGTTGCAAAACAGCCAAATATATAAAAAAAAATTTTAATCGAAAATAAAAAAAACGAAAATTTTTTACAAAATTCTATAAAGTAAAATTTTTTTGAAAAAAATTTTTAAACATTTTATTAAAACGATAATTTTTCAAAAAAATATTTTTTTTTAATTTTTTAATAAAATAAAAATTTTTATAAATTTAAATTTATCGCCAACAAAATTTTATTAAAAACCTTTTTATTTTATGAAAAAAGAAATGGCCATAAATATTTAATAAACTTTTATTTTTTTTCTTAAAAAAAAAAAATTTCTTTGAATTTTTTTTTTCATAACAATTTATTTACAATCTTTTAGAAAACTTGTTCCATAGTGAATTTGCAACTGGTAACAAAATCTATAAATTAAAATTGAATACCGTATAATAAACTGAAGCTAAAATGTGTCTAAACCAATTATGTACATATGTATGTATGTATGTATATTCAATGCCGACTGATGATTATGACTATTAGAAAGCCTAAAACAAATTAAAATCCTTCTTAAGCCTGGCTTAATGTTGGCTTTACGTTAAACTTCATATACAATATATGTAAAGTTGTTAACATTAACTAGGGTTTTTAACAAAATCAGATTGTACGTGAACAAAAGCAATTAAATATGATTAGAAAATAAAAATGAAATAAATAATTTGAAATTAAATCGATTAAAAGGCTTAACATATTACAAATTAAAGGGAGCCTACAATTTTTCCCCCCAAAAAAAATTTTTCAAATAAATTATTTTTTATTAATAGAAAAATTTTCTCATTTTTTTTCAATTTTTAATAATTAAAAAATTATTCAAAATTTTGCTTTTAAAATTGTTAATGAATTTAATTTTTATTAAAGTTTTCTAAAGTAATTCTGTTGTGTTTTTTTTAACATTCCCTTACGTTGAATTCTTTAAATTTCTTTTATGTAGAAACTTTTTTATCTTAAATTAAGATTTTCTTGTTGTACCTATCTCTTGTAGTTTTGTTTTAATGAAACTAATTGCTTCAACATTTAGTTTTGGCTGTTTTAACATCTTTTATTCGCCAAACACACACCTGGATAGAGATCAAGAGATTTTATTCCTTGGATGACGCACTTTTCTAATTAAAATGGTACAAGCCAGCAAATGTTTTGCACGACACAAGCAACCATGGATAAAACAAGGAAATTAAAAAAACAATATTCAACATTTCTTAAGTTGTGCTTTCTTTATTAATTATCTATTTGAACAATCAGCTTAGGGAGGCTGGCAAACATAAAATTAGTTTTTCTCTTTAAAAAAATTACTAGTTACTGTCTACCACAAAAAAATGGTAAAAAAAACAAATTTGACAAAGATTTTAGTTTGTTGTTGATGGCATGAGATATGAAACAAGAATCAGAGATGGGCACTTAAAGTAAATTGCAAATGAACCATCGTTAAGTGGAAAACTTTTTGCTTCCTTAGAAACCAAAAAATTCCTTGTAACTCTTTTATTTATTTTATTATACACCCACCACAAAAAAACTATAGAGTGGGTATTTTTATTTTGTCATTCCGTTTGTAAAGATCTAATTTGTTTGTTTAAGATCCCATTCTTAATTTTCTTATACTAAAATTGTCAAATGTGAAACGTTATATAGTAAATATAGACATCTGGCAACACCATTACCCTTAAATATTAGAATTTTTTTATTACCATCACAAACATATTCTTGTACGAAAACGTCAAATTTTTAATGTTATTTGATATTCACTTAAGACTTAAGTGTCGTTTATGTTGAGTTGCCCAAACAAAACGAAACTACTTTTGGGGCCCTAAAAACAACTAAAAACTCAATAAGGAAGTCTCTAACAAATATTATCCCATCTAACAAGCACATTTTTTTCGATCGATGTCACATAGTCTGTCTGTCTGCCTGTCTATCTTTGCAGTAGTACACATCTATAAAGTTTTTTTAAATTAGGTTGATTCTTGGGTGGCTTTTAAAGACAATGAAAAAGTAAAGGCGAACTTCAAAAAAAAAACTTAAGGTTTCGCTGTTTAATAATAATTGTTAAATCTGTTGTATTAAAAAAATAGGGTTAAACCCAATTCATACTCCTAATATTTATATTAAACAAATTTCTATTCATATTCATTTCTATGCATGAATATCATTATTGTGTGACTTTTAATATTTATATTCACCACAATAAATAATAAAAAATTATTATATGTTTCGTTTCACGAGTAATTAAAAATCCATTTTTATTTTCTAATAAAGACGGTTTTTAAATTTAAATTTAATAACATTTAATTTCACAAAGCACGTTCTTAATGTTCTTAATGTAATATAAACTTTTAAAAGTCACACAAATATATATGATCGAATATGACATCATCACTATTAAATTTCAAATTAATCATTTGATTTTTTTTGTAATAAATGAACTATTAGACTTTGGCAAAAGCAGTTGCAATAAATAACTATAGAAAGTAAAAAAATAGAAAAATATAATAATGGTCGATGCCGTAAATGGTCTTAACTTGTAATAAACAAAGTAATAAAAAAATTGTTTATGTTTAATATTAATTTTTTTAAAACTTGTTTAAAAATTGCGAAATTATTTATTAAACTAATAAAAAATTGATTAGAATAATGATCGCTGAAAATAAAATTCGCAAGTAAAAGTGTTAAAAACTAATGTTTAAAAAACAAAAAGAAATTAAAAAATAAAAAAAATATCTCTCAATTAGATTAAAGCAAACTATATTTAAATCGCATTATGAATTTTTTTATAAACATTTTAATGATGTAATCAATTTTATTATTATTACTATTATTAAAAAAAAACATATTATCAATGTAAATTAAAAAAAAAAATTGTGTTATAAAAAATAATTTGATTTCTAAACAAAATTATAATAATTAAAAATAATCCTTGGAAATTGCATGTAAACTCAATCTATAATATGAGATATTTTTTTTATTGCTAAAGTCTAGTTTAATAACAAATAATTTTTACTATCTTTGAAAACAACAAGAAACAAATTTGTTAAGTTTTTAATGACATTAAAAAAATGATTAAAACATATTAAGATGTGTCTTTGTATCATAAATTTTAACATCACAATAGAAGAACTAAGACAACTTTATTGTGGGCGCCACAATACATTAATCCATCAAACTGGTAAAGGATAGCTATGGGGAGAATATGCAAAAGATTATTATTCTTTGTTTTTAATAAAATACAAAAGCAATAATTAAACTTAAAAGTTATTTAACTCAAGGTAAAAAAAACATTAATTTGAGTTTACACCAGGCACGGCTCTTAACTAAAACTCTTGGGGTAAAAGTTTTATGTAAAACAAATATAAAAAACAACATTAATTATTCCTAGAAAAACACTCTATATTCTTCATAATTTTTGGAATGGGGAGAGGAAATAAGTTTTCCCCTCCCCTAGATGCGCACCTGGGTTACATTTACCCAATGTAAAAAGCAACATACATAGATTTAGCACGTTAAAGCACTTATAGACAAAGTGTAGACAGAATTAATTATTGTTAGAAACTATTATTTTTTAATAAATTTTTTTTTATTACGAACTTTAATT
>NDXZ01030468.1:0-10595 GCA_003055125.1 Paykullia maculata
TTCTTGATTTTTTTGATAAAAGTCATAAGAGTTACAGTCCCTGATAAAAACACTATAAATAAATAAAAAGTACACCTTGTAATGTACAACGGATATACAGATTTGAATTTGTAGACATAAATGTTAAAAAATCTAAAATTTTTGACTTTGTTTTATTACATGAAATATTTTTGTGCACTGCAATTTCTCGAAGATTTTAAGAAACATAATATCTTTTAGGGCTATTCTATTTTCCTCGGCCCATTGAAGACAAATGTTAAACGAATCAATAGCATTCTGAGATTTAATTTTGGAAAGCGCTGGAAAAGTGTCAACATTTTCAATCTCGCCTTCGCTTTCAATTTCGAAATATGTAGGTATGTATAAAAAAATATGTAAATAAAAATGACAAACGGATCATTTTGGGAGAAAAGTTGCGATAACTGAGTGAACAATGCAAACAATTTCGAGTTGCAATAAGCGAGGAGTTGCGCTTATCGAGGGTTGCGTTTAGTGAGAGTGCACTGTATTTGTTTCTATGTTAACCGTTTAACATCAATAGAAAATTATTTTTTGTTAATAAAATTCGTTTTTCCTGTATTTTAAGAATTTACGAAAAATACCGAAATATCCATATTTTCAAATCGATATATATCGACCGGCAACGATATTGAAAAAAAATATCGATATTTTTTTTTGCATTTGTCCATCCCTAATTGCCACCTGTGTTAAAGGGTTTAATAATACTAAAGTAGTAAAAACTATAATTTTTAATAAAACTGTAATAATTAAAATAAATTTATGCAAAAAATCAAAGTTTTGTTTCCGCTTTAGTTTTGAGTAGCTGCGTTTGCATTGCTTGCAAATATGCTATTAAAAGTGAGTTTCGTTGTTATCAAAGTTTTAGAATTAAAAACTTCTTGAATTCGATGAGGAAAGTTCTTAGTACGTCTAGTTTGAAAAAAATAATATTAATGCTCAGTTAAGACTTTTGAGACCCATTGCATTTATTATTTAATTTTATTTTTTCTTCAAACTCTCGTTACAAAGCCTTGTGGATGGAAGCTTTGTTTTTGCAAGGAAAAATTCTTAAAATATTTTTGAATTTAGAATTTATAATCAGGCATTAAAATAGCTAATGACATCTTACAAATATGTATATTTGTTTAGATTTTATGGCGTTTAGTTTAGTTTTTAATTTGAATTCCCTTTTTTCTCTTTTTTTCTCTCTCCTCTCTGTGGCGTTATTACTTAATTTGATGTGAATATTTTTTTTCACACATCTCTCAAACTTTTTAATATGCTACAAATATTTAGAATTTTTTTTACAAATGTTTATTAATATTTATGTTTATATTTCACTAATTCTTAGAAATAAAAAAAAAATAAAATTAAAAAATAATGCCCCAAGTAAGAGTCTTATGAGAATTAACTACACTTTGTATTCAGTGCTATATGTATCTACAAATACATAAATATTTCTTCATTGTTTAAGTAAGGTCGCATAAAAACTGTTTTAAAAATCTCCAGCTCCATTAGGAATGAAGCACTTCAAACACACATACACACATACATATGAACAGACATGCATTGTAATACTTATTACTGTACTTGGAAAATCCAGCTCAAGAAGTATAGAGTTTCTTAATTGTAGTTTTTTTTTGAAGCACAACGATTAGAATGAGAAATAAATTTTAATGTCTAATTTCGAAATGTATGCAAACATTTTGAGTTATACGAGGGTTATACGGAAGGTTTCTGTTTAGGAAAAGTATCGACCTAAAAATGTATAAAAGTATACAAAAAAGGTATCGTTTTCAATTGTTTCCAAAATAAAGGGTGACCCAAAATTTGTAAAATATAAACATTTTTGTCGTAGAGCGTTGCCAGCCAGCCATAAACTGCCAAAAAATAGCAGAAAAAAATATCATTAATAGATATTCTTTAAGAAACGTGAACTTATTCTACATATTTTATTATACCAAAAAAAAATAACTTTCGATTTATTTAAGCCCTTGGGTAATATCAGCCGATATTTCGTTTAATGTGTTTAGCCCAAAACAAATTTCATAAGTTCCAATCGATATTTAACTTTGAATATGAAGCCGGGGATTTTCCTTAAAATTAGAATCAGAGGATCTATTAGGAATTACAATTTTGTTTTGGAGAGTTTTACAGAAATTTACAATAAAACAAAATTTTATCACATATTATGAAATGAACTTGAACTGATCCTGAACTTTCACCAATACCCCACACACACTGCTTTGATACTGACATTTGGACGGCTTATGTTTGGACGTCTATTGTATTTTAAATCACCCGTTGATCCAGTCTTCCTGAGTTTTCCAATTACTTTCTTAACAGTTGACGAAGTATTTATCAATATTCAAACCATATTTTGTGCGAAAATTTCGAAATGTGGCCGCGTTGCTGTTTAGGTTTTTCCTTTAATAGCTGCCAACAGCTACCACACAGCCTTTAAATTTACACTAAATATTTTATACTTAAAACGATTAGATCAACAAATATCCAATTAAATTTTTATGCATTTAAAGTTTTCAATGTGAATAGTTTATACAAAAGCACGTCATAAAAATTAAAAGTTTAAAGCAACATTTCTATTTTAAACATTTCCGCACAATAATGGCGGCAAAAGAACTAAAACCAAATTTTATTTAGGAATAAAATTAGTTAATTTTATTACATTTTCTAGCCATAAAATAATTCGCACATACATACATACAAACGAATTCAAAGAAAGTTTTAAGAAACGAGTAATTTAATATCTTATGACAAACATTAAAGTACTGAGTGAATAGAACACAAATGACCATAAAACAGGGATGACCAAATTTATGTTTCAAATTACTTTTTTGTGATTCTTTTCGATTATTTATTTATACCCTATACCGTCATATACATACATATGGGAAGGGTATTTTGTGTGTGCACTGCTGTTTTGAAAGGCCCTGAAAATAAGTTCTTTGCCCAACTAAAATTATATCGATCGGGATCGGAAAGCGAATATGCAATGTCAGTCCCTGTACACCAAGTAACCAAAATACGGATTGTAATTTAAAATATATTAAAGTAAAATTGTAAAATTGTTTCAGCCCTAGTGACTGAATTTTTATTAAAATCGTCTAGGCCCTATACAAATACCGCTGAAAACATATAAAAGCTTTGGCTGACTTATATCTTATGCCAATAGCATAATACAAATTTTACACTAATAAATTTACATTTAACACATTGTGGTGTAGAATATAATATTTTCGAACTTCATCGACTAGAACTTTCTTATTTCTCTTTTATTTTGTTTTTTTATTCTTTATGCAGTAAACACTAAACGGATTCAAATAAATTCTTTGAAAGACCAAAGCATCAAATACATATAAATATATGCATCATAGAAAATATATCCTTAAGCACACACACACACACATACATATATATACATACCTACACACACGCTTACTTGCATATAATACATGTGTAAAGGAAAACAATTTTATTATGTGTGTTGGTCATTACGGAAATTATATTAAGCGCCAATGTTTCTTCGTTCTTTTCTTTTTCTTTTTTGTTTTGTACCAAATAGCAAACCTTTAAGCAAAAACTGTAATAAAAAAAGTAGTAACATATCAAGCTATCAATAAATGGCTCATAAGATACATTACAAACGGATGTATCTGTGTATCTTTGGGAAAAAATTAAGGAAACAATCGCCTTTGGGATGAATTTCGAATTGTTGTCCACGGGAGTGTAAAAGAAAGTTTGTATCTTCTTTCATTTCACATATGTACATATGTATGTATGTATTTGTGACAGTGATGGACATTCATTGCCTCAATGGTTCATTGTTGGCCATCAATAAAAAACACACATTTAGTAGATACAAACTTAAGATACGATTATTATTATTTTTTCTTTTTTTTCTAAAGTTTATATCCCCCTCTCTGTTCCAATGTGGATTTGTATTTTAATGTGAGCTTTTTTACCAATAATTCCATGGGGTATAAAGATTTGTTTGTACTTTTTTTAGGTTGTTATTACAGGGTGTGCATGCTAATAATGTTAATGTTATATGATATATAAAATTTTAATATTATACATATTTAACAAAATATTATATTGGACGTAAGACCAAAGTGGCTTTTAAGCTACGATACCTTGGAGTGCCAAAGTAGGTCACATATAAAATATTTGATTTTAATTTGTTTATTAATATTTAAAAATAAATCAATAAATTATGTTCTCATTTAAGGATGTGATGTTGACTAATAAAATTTTACTTTTAAATTTAGTTTTTAAAGTGTTTTGTGTTTTATTCGTTGGTTAAACAAAAACTACTAAAACGTCGGGCTTAATTGGTTATTTTGATGGCATATATAGTACTAAATAAAATTTGGTATACATATATATTTTTTTGTGGCAAATGATGAGCCCTATAGATTTTTGTAATAATCAGTTTACGACTTCGCCTAGCCCCCATTCAAATATCCTTCCAAATTCGTACTTTAATGCTAAAAACTGACTTATAAACGCTTGCTTGCTGCTCGAAGCTAATTTTATATAAACCCCAATGTATCTATCAAGTTCTGTAATAATCCAATCCAATAACCCATACATCCTGGAAATGACATACATATCTGCTGAAAATATAGCAAAACAGATTTTGATCGACAATAACTTTCTGACTTGTTTTTCTTTTTTAAAATATTCGCTAAAGAGTAAATCAGATTCTTGTGGAAAAGAAATATAAAAATTATTTCTTTGGAAAGTTGTGACAATTAAAACAATAAAACGGAGTTTTAGAGAGAAACTTTCATTAGTTAAAGACCACCACTGACATATCTGAAGGATAGATTTGATTTTTGTTGTTAAAAAACATAACCCAGCACATATATACAATGGGGGTGGCATCTTCTTACAAAAAAGTTTTCATAAACATATAAACAATATATTTTAGTTAGCAAATCAAATTGCAAAACCAAGCTAAAGATTTAGCATTTTAGGAGAAAGAGCGTGGCAGCTACCTAACAGGGCAAATTATTGTTATCTTTGTGCGATTTACGACCTTTTTTATAACTTGCCCTTAAGCCACATGTAATAAAAAGATAACTTAAGCTAAATACATAACGGCAAGGACGTATTTTTATTTTTTTGTTGTTTATTTACAACAAAACAACAAACTTTTACTTCTTGACTTTGTAAAAAAATAACACAGCTTTTTTGAATACCCTTTTGTCTAAATAACCAATAGCCCAAAATCTATAAACCATATAATCGTTTTATTCTAATCTACTTAACGCCGGTCAAATTGTTGCCCTGTTTTTTTATTTATTTATATAATAATTTTATTATTTTTTGGTTAAATACCATGAACAAATTTTTGTTTCCTTAATCTCATTGCTGTTTTTTTCTTCTGCTTCGTTTCTATTATAAACAATTTCTATTACTGGAAGTTAAGTTGTCATTGTTTGTTGGTGTGTATGTGTGTTTGTTTGTGCATTTAGTTTTTGTCCTTGAGAATAACCACCAAAGGGAGCAGAATTATAATTTTGAATTGAATAAACTTTTGAAAGTTTTAAACTTTTAGGAAACCTTTGGAGGCATTATGTAAATAAAATTATTAGTTATATTTTATTTAAAGAATTTATTGTTTATGCATTTACATAAAATACTTGTTAATTATAGGAAATATTTTATAAATTTCAAAAAAAAAATACATTTTTTAATAATTTTC
The DNA here is from genome assembly GCA_003055125.1 of Paykullia maculata. Taxonomy (NCBI): domain Eukaryota; kingdom Metazoa; phylum Arthropoda; class Insecta; order Diptera; family Rhinophoridae; genus Paykullia; species Paykullia maculata. The sequence goes on from NDXZ01030468.1 coordinate 5,732, forward strand.
TCTATAATTCGGTTATAGAAAATAAATTCTGTCATAATTTACTTATGTATGTAAGTGTCTCACTTATTTAAAGATCTTAATGTAAACATTTATAAATCATTAAATAATATTCTTCTAATAAACACTAAATACAAACGTAAACAAACGTTATGTATAAAAAAAAACGAAGAACGGAAACTTAAATTGCTCCACTTCATTCCCTTACAATTTACCGCTAAATTCTTGATAAAAGTTGAATGTTGTTTGTAAATAAAAAAGTTAAGAAAAAATAAACAACATTTTGAAATATTATGAGACATTTGGGCAAACTTCATCGATAGTGGACAATTTAAAACATAAAGATTGTTTGCCTTATGAATCCATTACAATAAAAAACAAGTAAGAGCGCTATATTCGGCTATGCCGAATCTTATATACCCTTTACTACGTTTTTTGTTTGCTTTTTTCCCAATTGACAAATAATTGTGTAAAAAAAAAATTTTTTTTTGCTTATATCTCGAAAAATTTATTTATTTTGCTTAAAAATCGAAAATTTTTTTTCTTTAAAATTCCCCAAAAGACGTCTATAATAATTTTTGAGTAAAAAAAAAAAAACTTAAAAAAAAGAGGCAGTCGTTTTTTTTTGCTTATATCTCAGCCGATTATTAATGGATCTTGCCAGTTTTCAATACACATTTTCTCGAAAGCATTTGCAAAAGTTTGATACCACATACAACCCTGGGTAACCTATGGGAGCTACGTAAACTTGATTTCAACATACACACGGACAGACGGATAGACGCACATGGCTAAATCGACTTCCCTATCTATAAGGATCCCGAATACTTTATAGGGTCGCAAATGAATATTGAAGAAATTACAAACGGAATGACAAACCTATATATACCCTTAACACATGTGTGTGTGTGAAGGGTATAAAAATAATTGTATCCACAAATACAACAACACAGAGCTGCCATATTTTTGTATAGGAAACGAGTGGCGTTAAAAGTTCAGCGAATAATATTTTTTCTTGCTGTTGAGCTTTCAAAATCTATATGCATATGTATGTATGTATGTATAAAAATAATTTCCGCCTTATACTTTACGTCTATAATTGACAAAATCCAAATATATAAATATCAACAGAAAAGTCATCTCTGTATAGACATTACCTTATGAATGATAACGTAATGATAGGAACGTTCTTTTGCCTCTGGTATATAATATATCATATGTAGTAAGTAGTGATTTTTATGCTAAGATTAAATTTAAAAGTCTAATACATTTTTTCTTAACCCTTAACTGGCAAAGTTAAACTGTGGGACCACTTAGCAAAATGAAGCTTGAGCTTCACCGTTCGTATACCGTTTGTGGCCAAAATAAACCTTAGAAATATCCAGGGAAAATCTTACTACTTATTTTTATAATACCAACGAAAACGTTGAAAAAGGAAAATCTCTAATCTGGCAGCTCTGTTGACATTGCAAAGTACAGTGGCTGCAAACGGAATGTATACAAGACCTTTTTCAAGTGGCTGTTTGTTACACGATACATGCGAGGGTGATTGAAATAAACAATTAAATATGGAAGAATAAACAAACATTCAATTCGACCAACCATTCATTCATTACTATGGTGGTCGTGTTCGGTGCATTTGTTTATTGTTTTTTTTTTGCTCTGAATGTTGGGTGGCCAAATCAATCTTTTTTCGTGACAATTTTGCCATAAGCTGATATAAAAAACACCAGTAGTCCTTTACTTTCTTGTTTTTAAAATTTTAATGTTTATTGTTTCAAAAAGAATTTAACATTACAACTGACTGCATTGTGTGCTAAACTTGTTTTCTTTTTTAATTTCATTTGTAAAAGAAAAATCTTAATTGATTCATAAGGTTATGTTTAAGCAAAGATAAACATGGGCGTAGATTCAATAATAAAAATGTTAAAAAAAAGATTTTTTTAATTAAATCTTTTACAATACATAGGAGCATAGTCTGATTTTTAATATTGAATATGTTTTTATATATCTGAGGTATCCGGTTAGACCTGTTTTCGATTAAAATCCAAAACACAGCTTAATCTTATTCCTAACCTCGACCAAACCACCCTTGGGGCCAATTTAATAATGTCTTTCCATCCTTTAAGATGGCTGAAGAGCAGTTAATGTTTAATACTGTTCAGATGAAATCTGGTCGCAAACATTCTTTCATAATCCTGAGTTTATGAAAGAGAGAGTATACAGAAAGAAATACCGTTTTTATACCCTTCACCACAGGTGGCAAGGGCAAGATCCATCAATAACCGGCTAAGATGTAAGCAAAAAAAAAACGACTGTCTCTTTTATTTTGTTATTGTTTTTAAGTAAAAATTCATATTTTGCAGCTTCTGGATAAACTTTAGACATTTTTGTTATATCTGTGTGTTGGACATGCTTTTCAGATCATTTGAAAAAAATTGGACTAAAAATTGGAAAAACCACCATTGACTAAAATTTATAGCATAAAAAAATAAGTTTTCTAACACTTTAGCTTCCTTTCGGACATGTGCAGGTTATATAAGATTTTACACAGCCAAATATAGCGCTCTTACTTGTTTTCTCTCTCTCTCTCTCTCTTTCTCTTTCTTCCACAATTTTGAGCTTGCGGCAAGAAAAACTGCTCAATGTCAATACTCGTTTTAATAAAACAATAAAAATGTTTGTTTATTTTCTTATTATTTTTATGTTTTATTAATTTTATTTAGTTTTTTTTTAAAATTGTATCATGCTTGGGTTTACGCTTTGTAAAATTAAATTAATTTATTTTATATACATATTTAGTAGTTAAGTAATTATGTATAACTAAAATAAGATTTTGTTAATTTTATAAAATAATCAATGATTTTATTACGATTGTGGTTGGATTTATTTTTCATTATTTAGGACTTAAACAACAAAGCTCATTCGTTAGTTTTGTCAAAACTTTTTTTTAAACAAAATTAAAAAAAAAAACAAACAAAATAAATATGTTTTGAAACCAAAAAAATATAAAATAATTTATTTTATAAAAACTTTAAGTATAAAGAAGGTTACTTTATTATTTTATTTAACAAATTTTTATTTATATTTAATACAACCATTTAAAATGTTAAAAAAAAATAATAAAAGAAAGAATTAAAAAAACTTTTATTTAAAATAATAATAATAATTAAATAAGAAGTGATAACAGTTCTTTTAGGTTATGTTCTTTTAGTGTCTAGATTATTTGCCAAATCCTTTGCTAATAATTTTCAAACATTAAATTATAAAAATTTTAATATATTTTTTTGAAGTATACACGCTATTCTTTAAAATAATTTATGTTTTTTGTTATGTTTATTTTAATTAGATTTTTTAAAATAAATTTACACGATCATTTTTGCTTCTAGTTAAATATTTATTATATTTAATAACTTAATTATGCATGTGTCTTTAAAACTAATCAACAATTAAGCGTGTTTTATATGTTTTTAATTTGAATTTTATTGTTTAATACATTTTTATTTTATACATTGTATACCGGTCAATTGTCTTTGTTGTTCGAGAGTTTAAAATTCATAAAAATAATTATTAATTGTTTTCAATTTATGCGATATGGAAATTGTAAAACAAATTTATTTATTTTTTTAATTTTTTTCTTGTAGAAACACTGGGAATTTATAAACATATCGAATATTAGATATTTATTGAATATTTTCTAGAATCACAGCATAACATTTTTCACCAAACAGCTGATAGCAATAAATGCATTATTATAACGGTGACCATCCATTCTGTATTATATAAAACAGTACTGTATTTGAGAGCTCTTTTCTGTAAAAATTATTTTTATGTTAAAACCACTAAAATGTTCGATATTTTATTTCGAGGTCATTATTTGCTTTGTATTTTTAAAAATCAAAATAAAAGATGATATTTACATACAACAGCGTAGTACCGATCAAAGAGTGCTGAAGATGAAACCGTAGCTGGTTTCGAAAATGCATTACACTCGGCTAGTGTCGTACTCGATTTTTCATAATATTCTTAACAATAGTCACATGAACTAAAAAGCCTGACAATAATAATTAAAACATCTGCAATCAAAATAATATTTTGTTAAACATGTTAACATAATTTTTGTAATAACATATCGTAAAGTAAAATAGTTTACCATATGTATGTCCATACGTATTTATAAGGATTTCCGAAAGGTAGTTTTTTCACCCATATCACTGCGGATTTTGGGCAGACGCGGCAGACAAGTCCTACACACAAAAATTACAAACATGTCTGTAGGTTATCCAAAATTTTTGTGTGAAAAATTGAAAGAAGAAAAAAATTTGTTTTATTTTGTTTACCCACGCAGTTGGCAGCAATCATTTTGACGTTGTTAAAGTATTTTTGCAACAACAAATGTAATGTGACGTTTGTTTTGTTATATTTTTTGTAGCGACTTTGGGATGCCGTCAATAAATAAGTTGAAGTACTAAAATGGATTCTTCTGCATGAAGCTCCCACATGGGAAGATTTTAAACCTAGATTCGAATGAAATTTTGTTCGATCGATCGAGTTTACTGTGCATTTGGTATAGGAATTCCAATTAGAATTTTTTATTTTCGATCGATATCGAATGCCGTAATTTGCCCCCTGATCAAATAATCTAATCGAAAGGGTATTTTCTGTTTTAAATAACATTTGAAATACTGAAAAAAACCCAAAATAAAAATGGTGACCATTAAAGCCATTTAATTTACAAAATTAATCTATAGTTTAAATTGTATAGAATTTTAAAATATTTGAAAGAAAATTAAAAATTTATTTATCTGAAAATATAAAAGTCAGTTTTGTTTTTTTGTAATATGTAAACATGTATATAAATATGTAT
>NDXZ01030524.1:13619-26862 GCA_003055125.1 Paykullia maculata
AAACAAAATATATTCCCACCGCCGTCAAAAAAAGAAGAAACACAAAAAATAAAAGAGAACAAATACCCATCTAGAGACCAGCATCAACATAAAATTTTTATTTTATTTAAATGTAATTATCTGCTTGAATACGAAAACAAAAAATCATGCTCATCACGATGAGTCCAGAAAACTTACATGTATTCACACTCAAGCACATACATACATACATACATACATATGTATGCCCAAATGTGTACGTTTGTATGTTTACATGTGTGGAAAACAAACAAGGAAAATAACCAAAACGAACGAATACACTTACACATAAACAACACTCTCGTATACATTCACGCATAAATAAATTGGTCCAAAAAAACAAAAAAGTCCCAAAAAAATTAAGTAAAAAACATTTCTTTTTTTTTAACAAAAAAAAAAAACAAAAATAAATAAATAAAATAAAATCGAACAGGCGTGGCTTTTTTTACTCATTGCATTTTATGCAACGCACTTTTTTAACTATTCGGTCAAAATAAAACAAAAAATATGCAAAATGCACTGACGTTGCAGTTAATGTATGTTTTTGTAACAAAAATATTGTTTGGAACTGCAGACAGTGACGTTTAACAGTCGGACTAATGGAAAAAAGTAAATTTAAGATTTTCTTTGTAAAAAGGAAAATTATAAAAAAAAATTTTTTAATGGAAATTTTTTAGATGGAAAAATTATTAAACAATTTTTTTAAAATAAAATTTTTCGAAAAGTTTTAGAAATAATAATAACATAAAAAACATATTTTTTTATATATCTAAAATAAGAGTTTACCGAAAAATTGTATTACAATGAAAAAATTTATAAAAATATATGGAAGAAAAATTATTGAATAAAAAAATAAAGAATTTATAAAAAAATCCCTAAAATAAATTTTTCGGATTTTTTATTTGAAAGAAAATTTTCTGGAAAAATATTTCAAATATTATAAATATTATCTATATAGAAAATATTAATGATATTTTAAAAAAATATATTTGAACATTTTTGCAAAAAAATTAAATTTTAATAACAGAAAACTTATCGAAATTTCTTTGAAAATACAGAGTCTTGAAAACTTTAAATATTCTTTAACATTTTGTTAAAATACAAGAATTGTAATATATTTTTCAAATATACACAGAAAAAATATCAGCACTTTTTTTCAATTAAGGTGTTTTTAAAATTTAGGATGAAATTTAATTAAGGTTTTAATCAATTCAACTAATTGTTTAATCAACAATTTTGTTTTTTTTATATTTGTTTTCAATTAGGTTCTTTATTAGTAAACAAATTATATTTAACTAAATAATTAATTCATTCAATTAACTGTCTTAAATGACTTGAGCTCTTATTAAAAATATTGGATTTTTACCATTAAAGTTTTAAAATATTAAAAACTGATATTGCTTTAAATATATTCGTCGGTGACATGGTGTAGTGGTTAGAGCGTCGATCTTTTAAACTGAAGTACCCCGGTTCGAATCACGGCAGAGGAAGAAATCAAAAACAAAAATTTAGAAAGGCGACACGCACCACATAACTAAAAACACCACCCAATAATATGAGACGTTGTTTCGAGGCATCATTGATTGATATATTTTCAATTACCATTTTGATTAATTCAATTAACAACAATTTTGTTGATTGGAAAAAAATCGATACTTTTTAGTTTGTATTATTTAAAGTAATTCATATAATCATTTTGGTGATAGGTGCAAGTTTGAACATATTTTTGCTTGGTTCAAGCATTTTGGTAATTAAAACACCTTTTTAGTTTTTTCTGTGTCATAAGCCTATGAAAAGATTTCTCAAAAGGAAAAATTTTTTTTGTTAACTTTTTATGAAGATAACAAGATAATAAAAAAATGTTCTTTGTAAAAGAAATTAAGTATTTAAGAAAAGCTTTTTAAGAAAAATAATAAATCTAAGATTTCGTTTAATTGCGAATTAATTGAAAACTTTTTTAAAAAAAGGAATTAAAAAAATCAAATTCACCAGATGAAACCATTTGTACAGTTTTCTATAGAGACAAAATTTGTTAATAATTCTATATAAAAAGAAAATTGGTTAAACATTTATAAGGAAAATTTTTAAAATTGTTTTTTGTAAAGAAATATCATAACAAATTTTCTGTAACAAGTATAAAGTCAAATGTAGAAAAGATGTTTTAAAAACTTAAAATATATTAACTTAATCGACATTTTCTTAAAGAAATAATTTTTTCTTACATTTTTAGTGTTTTTCATATATAACAACTTTTTAGAAATTGATTTTTGTGTTTTGACTCCACAATGCACATCCGGTTAATGTTGCTGCTTGTTAAAATTTTGCTGCTTTAAAACGTTAGGCCCAGCGATTATGCCACCAATGATGTTGATTTTTATTTTTGTAAGATGCATTTTTTTTTTTGAATTTTTGCATGCAGAAGTGCATAAACGATTCTCTATCTTTTTTTATTCTATTGAAGTTTTAATCCTTGTTTTGTATGCGTGTCTGTGTGCAACTTTTTTTGGCCTTGTATGCCAAAAAATAAAAATAAAAATTGTTACGTTGCTGTTTGGTTTGGTTTGGTTTTATTGGTTTGTGTCTCTATTTTAAAATAAAACCTCCGAAAAAAAACTTCATACAAATGTAGGAACCCATGTACTGGACAGTTGTTTTATTGGAAAAACTCCACCTATAATAAAACCAGCCAAACACAAGTGCGTTAGTGGCACAAACTTCTACAAACTTAGTTCGCACCCCAGTACTCTACCATAAACCCATAAGAGTTAATGCATGTTGCAGGAGACGTTCACTTGCATAAAGAGCACCATAAATGCACAAATATGTCCTGTAGGCCTCTTCAAATTATGCTGCACTTTTACTTGTTTTTTTTCCTTTTATTGAATTTTTTTCTTCTCTCTCACATTCCTGTTTTATTTTCAATCCAGAGCCACGCACTAAAAAACAAAAAATGTTGCATATTTTTTAAAACTTTTTTTAATTTCAGTATGAACTCGTATGTGTTTTGTGTTTTCTTTTTGTTTCTTATTAAAACACCTTCTTCATTATCACTTAACGCATAGGGGCGCTGCATTGCACTCGTACGAAACTTTGTATTTTTTTCCTTAATTGTGTTTATTTGGTTTTTTTTTTTGTAAGTATGGATATTTTTATGATTTATGATTCTTTGCGAAAAAAAATCAATTTATCACCACCATTTCTCTTCTTTCATTGTTAAAATGTTACCAGGCTTTAGTAGACATAAATATAAAAATTATAAAAAATAATTAGTTTTGTTAATACAACTTAGTTTCTTTTTTTTAATAAAATAAGATTTTACATCTTTGAGCTTTAAAAGTAGACAAATATTTCAAAAGCCTTCTTAATGCACAAATCAAAGAATTCAAAAAATTTATTTTATTCTACTATAAAACATGAAATAAATGAGTTATTATCTATTTTAACATTTATTGTCACATTTAGCGTCGGCTTTTTAATATTTTAACAATGAATTTTGGTCTGTACATGACAGGCAAAACTAAATTTTATTTCAAATTTAACGTTAATAAAAATGCACTACAACTTTAAGTAATTTTCTGAAAATATAAAGTTTTTGTTGGGACGTTGTATTTTTTCGAGGTAGAACATAAGCTTTTATCAGTAAAATTTTCAGCGTTGCCGTTTCAACGATTAGATGTTCTGCATTTACCATACATTTTAATTGCAAAATATATTTATTAATCACATCTATTTTTGTATAAATTTGCAAAAAGAATAAAAAAAGAAGAACTTATCCGACCAATGTTATAAAAAAAAATTAGTCACCTTAATGAAAGGAAAATACTATTTCCTTCTTTCGGGCGTTATTGGTACACCGTTGGTCATATGGCAGTCGGTAAAGTACAGGATTTTTATCCCCCAAAATTTAAGTCGTAGGTTGGTTAGTACGACGTTCCTACCCGACGTGGGTGGGGGCGTGATACCTCGCATTTAATGATATACATACATCCATAATGAATTTCCCCATGTAAAGTTAATACATTTTGTATCATATCTAGGAAAATATTAATTCTTTAGCTTTTAACTTGGTAAGATTCTATACATAGAAAATATATTTATTCATAATTCTAGGGACAAATAATTTCTTTTGACTTTAATAACGGCACCTGTGTTCTATTTTATCTATTGCCACATATGTTGGAAAAAGTCATCGAAGATTGGACCTCCAGATTGAACTTAGTACCAGCCAGCTATGGCAGTCATATGCCAGAAGTTATATTTAAATTATAATGCCAGAAGATTATTTTTCAAATAAAGTAAATTACATGTCAGTTTAAAAAATTCATCAGTGTTTTATTCATTTTCTTTATTCTCCTCTACTAAAAACACCCTTTATTTAATTTTTTTTTAAATATGTAAAAGCACTAAAAGAAACCCTTTGACAAAGGTGGCAAGGACATATTGGTTTGTCATTACGATTGTGATTTCTAAAATATTCATTTGCGACCCAATAAAGTATAAATATTCTGAATCCTAGAATTTTTATATGTTTTTTTATTACGAACTTTTATTTGTTTTAAGACAATTAATTTTCTGGCTCCAGAAAGTTTTTTCTTTTCATAAATTTTTCAAAGAAATTTAATTTTTTATTTGTGATAATGAATGAATAATAATTGAAAAGTTAGTTTTTGCCGACACTAGCCAAGTGGAATGCATTTTCGAAACCAGCTACGCTTTTTATCATCAGCACTCTTTGATCGGTGGTTAGTGTTGGATGTAAATATCATTTATTTAACTCACAGTTTATTAGAAAATAGGGTATGGTGATTGTTTGTCGCCTATATTCATATTTCCTACCACTTCATGAGTGAGAACGAAATTTACTACAACAACTATTTTCTACTTTTCATTTATATTATTATTCTTTATTATCACTAGTTTTATCCTGCTCTATCTATCAGTAAGATCGCATGAAAGCAGTTGATTGTTTTTAACAATCCTTTTGTCTTTAATTATCATTCTTTGTTTGGTCGGTATTCAACAGAACGTTGACCAGTCATGATAAGATTGATATGCGTGTCTTTAATTAGAATTTTTAAATGTTTTGTTTTTAATCCTTATAGATAGGAAAGTCGATTTAGCTTTGTCCGTCTGTCCGTTTGTTATTAAAAATCAATTTTTTGTTGCTTCCAGATCTGTATGTGGTATTAGACTTTGGAAATATTCGCTATAAAATCGGTATTAAAAACTGACAATATCAATTAATAACCGGCTGAGACATAAGCAAAAAATACTACTTCCTTTCTTTTTTTACCCGAAAATAATAATATAGTAATTTTACTAATTGGCCCAGAAAAATTTATAACACATAAAAGCAAGTTTTCTAAGATTTTTATTACCTATCGGACATGTAAATACATATGTACATGCATATATGTATACGTAAATACAATTCTTATACATACCTACACGATCTTGTTAATAATAATATTAACGAAAACATTTTTTTCTTTCTTAACTCTCCGTCATATTAGGCTTAAGAACATTTTGTTGTTAACATCGCATTCGTAACAAATGTGGGCTGGATGGACCCACATATATTCTTAAATGAAAAACTCGCAGAAAAACTTACTATTTTAGTTTAAAATGTTTACGTCTAGTGTATCAACAACGTTCAAAAATATACTAAACTTGATTTAGCTGTTCAGAAATTTAATACAAATTAATATAATACAAGTTAATATTTAATATTGTGACAATCAAAGTATATGTATAATGAAGGGTTAAATACTTTAACTTTAAAATCATGCCTCTAATACATAAAATATTGTGATTTTTTTAAATTTATTAAAGATTTTTTTCATGTAAGTACAAGACTTTTTCTCGAATTTTCATGTGTTTTTAATGTATTTTTCAACAATTGTTGTCTAGCCGTTATAAGTCCAATCGGGTGTGAATTTTTACAAATTTGTTGTTTCTTGTGTATAATTATTTTTATTTTGAATCTATTTCATCATTCATAATGTAAAGCAATAAATAACGATTATTAACTAAAAAAAATCTATACCTGAGAAAATATGTTTATATACCTGCGAAAACATCCACACATATCATACATTCATATCCCATATTTATTATATGTATTGATGTTAAAGTGTTTTTGAACGTGTGTTGTTACCCTGATTCTTAGCAACACAAGTGCGTGTGTGAGAAGTACATATATATTCATATAAATATTAAAAAAAATTTATATATTAATTTGAAAACATTTTATTCTTAGGGCTATTATAAATAATATTGTTGTACTCATAATTGCTGCCATAACAATATATTATTTTTTTCCTCTTATTATTAGAAGATTATTTACACAATTTTTTTTCTTAATATAAAAAAACGCTTAACCATCCTACAGAATAAAAAGAACTGAAAGGCAAATGTGTTTATAACCTTGAACTTGAACTCTAACCTTGAAAGTTTGTGGTGTGAATACTTAAGGTCAGTAAAAATTAAACATTTCTTATATGTAGGTGGTGTTAAATAGAATTGTAAGAAAATAACAATTATATATTTTCTTAAGGGCGAATGATGAATTAAATCTTGCCATAATTAATAGTACGACTTCTTCAGCAGCCTTGTTTATTAATTATTTCACTTAAGTAAATTTTTTATATATTAAAATAAAATTTTTTTTTCATTGCTACATGTTTAAAGTCAATTAGATTGATTGACCAGGCAATTTATGTATAATTTATCACATTTCTGATTAATTTTGTTCCGTTTTTGTTTTGTATCCCGTAAGTCCATTCTATAGAAATCATATATGAGGGCTGTTCCTTTTTTTTATAGTTAACAAATTTCTGGTTCCTTTTTAAATACTCCAGCATATTTTATATTAATATTTAATGAGGTTGAAAATCATGTCATTTTTACTCATAGGCTTTTTTACCCTTTGCTCACTGTGTCATTATATCGAGTCTGTTGAGGGCATAATGACATTTTAGAAATAATCCAGTCTTAGCTCCTAATTTCTTTATTGTAAATTTTGAAAAATTTTCTACCAGTGGTTTAGTGGTGTTAAAGCATAAATTTAGGTCTGCAGTAAAAATTGTCGAGAAAGTAAAATCTGCCCCTTTCTCCAGGTTATTGTAGCTCCACTCCGGTTGCTATTCAATGTGTAATATACAACCGAGTTTTTAATTTATAAACGATATAATTAGTTAGGTTTAGGTAAACATAACGTAAGAAAACTAACCTTATTTTTTTCGAAGTTTATTTAAGATTGACTAAATTAAAACGCATTTTCTTAAGTCTGCTATTAAATTGGTTTTAATTGATTTAAATTTGAAATAAAAACTTCTGAAAAAAGAACCTTAGCGAAGGATATACAAAGCACCGGAAAGAATTAAAACAGAATTTTGTAGAGATCCAATGCCTTTCAAGAAGTTAAATAAAAAGAAGAATTATAAAATATAACGCTTTATTTGCTTTACTGTCATATATATTAAACATTTTATGTATATTGTTATTCTTTTTACTAAATACTTATTTAGTAATAACTCCCTGAGGCCGTATGTTTTTAGTAGGAATAAATAAGTTATAATTACTTTACTTTTTATATTTGTTTAATGTAGGCTTTTCCTTTTTCCAAGATTTTAATTTGTGATTGCATATAATTTTTAATTGCATTTATAGTTAATAATAAAACACAATTTATATCACAAAGATCTGTTTACCTGTCATCTTAGGGATATGGGTTCCTGTTTTCTTCTTGCCGGGTATACAGGATAATGTATTTTATTAAAAATCATACTCCTTTCTTATAAAATTCCATTGATTTTTTTTCTATATTGTTAATTTTTTGCAGACCCCAAACTCTTTTTAAATCTTTTTCTTTTAGTTAGCAACACTACACCTTTAATATTTTTTATGCATATAAAACCACATCCTGTAAAACAATTAACGATAATATTCTAAAGTAGAATTTAATTGTTTGGTACTTAGTTCTTTTTATTTGTTGTTATTGTTCTATGATTTCTCATTTGTAGTAAAATTTTGTTGCTCTCAAATATTGCAATTACTCGTACATTTTACTTTGTTGCATCACTTAAAATGGTACTTTGTCATACACATGCGGATACTTTTTTGTTCTTTCATGTATAATAAACGTTTAAGTACCCATTTTATTTAATGGTTTCCTGATTTAATAAATGCAACTAAATATGTATGTATGTATGATTTTATGCAATTTCTAAAGCCACCTGAATTTGTGAAAGATGCAATTAGGATTTTAATGAGCTCTTTTTTGAATAGATATGCTTTGTGTTCATTTATTTAATTGAAGTTTTCAAAACGGATTAAGAAAAATATTTTTTAAAATATTATTAAAATAATTTAATAAAAAAAAAGCTCAATTAAATAAAAAACGGCTTAGAAATATAAATAATTTGCAGATATCAAACACAACAAAATGTCCAAAAATCATTTTTTTTAGTTTAAACAATTTCGCCTTAAAAAGTCTTTTTTTAAAAAAGCTCTTATTTAAAAAATAATATGTTGATGTTATATATTTAGCTAAGAGTTTGCATAAATTAAATTTAGTCTTAAACCTTTAATTTTCTTTTTCCTACTGGAAATGATCAGCCAAGAGTAGGACCTATGCAACATACAACAAAAAAAAACTAGGAACATTATTTAAGGTGTGTGGTAAAGATAATATTAATTGTGTTTGCAACTAAGTTTATTTCGATATTGTTCTGGTACTTGAAATAAATACAAGAAAAAATTTATTACTGACTAAAAGAAATTTAATTGCATTTGTATCTGATAAAACATATTTTCTAAGACTATAAAGTTTGGGGAAATTTGAAAAATTGTATATATGTTTCATTTAAAACACTTACATTAACTTATTTGCTAAACTTTTAAATGTTTATTGGTCTAAAAAAATTTGCTGGGTTACTAGAAGCTAAAAGCTATTGCGAAAGTTTATTATCCGAATGTATTGTTTAGTAGCTGTCTTGTACATTAAATGCCAATTAAATATGCAAAAGTACTGAAACAAATCAGATATTTATTATATCCTCCTCCACAAGTGGTCACTGTAGTTAAATATCATCGCCTTAGAATGTAAACCTGCTAGCTCACTTTAAACAAAATTAATTTTTCAACACTTAAGCTGAATTCACTCATTATGTCTAAACAAAAATTTTGTTCGAACAAATTTTTTTTATATTGATTTTGACCCTCTCTTTTTGAAACTCAATATAAAAAAATTTTCCGGACAAAATTTTTGTTCAGATACAATGGGTTAATTCAGCTTTAGAGTCCTAATTAAAATAAAAGTTTTTTTTTTAATTGATGCGGCGGCGTCTCTTCCTCTGTCGAACGATATAAAAATCAATTTTACAAGTTTACACTCTAAACTGACGATATGTATAATTTTGTCATTCCTTGTGTGTAACATTGAGAAATATTTAACCAGGGGGCAAACTAGGGCATTCAATATCAATCGAAATTTTATTCGAGTTCTCTTTGCATTTGGTATATAATATATAATTAGAATTTTTTATTTTCGATCGATATCGAATGCAATCGATATCGGGGGCAAATTATGGCCCCCAGGTTTGATCAGAGTATATAAACTATTATTCCTTGTGAGTTCAAAGTCCACCTGGGAAACATTCTGTTTTTTTTAAACTATTTAAGGAGGTTTTATTTTAAAGATACTTTTTCTATCTCCCTATTCAATAAGAAGCAGGTCAAAAAGAAACCAGTTTTGGTTGTGATAACTTAAATTTTTGTCAATTGTAAAGCTTAGCTGAGCTGGAGATTCTTACTAGTTTCCTAACCGGACACTGCAATCTCGTATGTAATCAGGTTTTGTACGCACCAACGAATCTGTAATTTGTTTGTGGTAAAAAAAAATATTGTAGAAGCCATTTTTTTGTGGAATGGAAATGCTACGGCTTTTTATCTATTTCTGTCTGTTTGAAGTTTGAAAAGGCCAATTTTTAATGAAAAGACCTATAACGAATTAAAAATCTATAAGGATCATTATTCAAAAAAAATTTTTCAATAGTATTAGTACTATATATATTTTATATAAAAATATATTTTAATTGGCTTTTGGTGAATTTTTATAGTCAATATGAAGCAGATTTTCCAAAAGTCACAATTTTTTAAATTTATCTTTTTTAGTATCGAATGCAATAGACACTTGCAAGGTTATATATCCTTAAACGAAACTTTTTTCGTATAATTTTAAGTAATAAAAAATGTATGTCGCTCATAGGCACATTTAAATTACTTAAAAAGCTCAAAAAGAAATCATAAAACTTTGAAATTTCTCGCAGATAAAATAAAATTTTGTAGTTATTTCACATTTTGTGCTTTTAAAAAGATAACGATAATTAAAAAAAGTTAAGGAAAATATAAATAAAATATAAAATTTAAATAACATCTGATGAATTATTTAGGAGTTTATTGAAGATGGGTATATGAAATTCAAGAATTGACACACCATTATTATTTTCAAATAGAAGCTCTCTACTTAAAGTAAAAGACTTTGAAATATCTGATATTTTATTCTATAAATTATTTTTAAAATATAATTTATAACATTCAGCCCACAATCAGAACACTTTTTGAAAATGTTTTACTAATTTTATTTGTTTTTTTATAAATATATTTTAAAAAAATGTTCCTTAACTTTTCCATTTAATCTTAATAATCCATATTAATTTCATTTCCATTTAGTGAAAATGGAAAAATTACGGAGAATTTAATTTCAATATTCTTTCAAAATTACCCCTGCCGACTCAGGCATAAACTTTCTTTTTGACGAAGAGAAATATTAAATTGATTTTTTTTTCGTTTCTTATTTATCGTTCTCATTTCTTTAACTTATTTCTGTTTTTTTTTTTGCATTTTGCTTATTATAATTATAATTCATTAGTAGCAAAATAACCCTACATCTTTTCAACCAAAAACAATACATATGTACAAAATGTTCTTTACATGTGTGCATGTGACTGTTGGCACACATACATACATATATTTAATGTATGCTCTTTGAATGGGTGTTAAATTAACATCTTTGTCTTTTTTACTTAAAATATATTTTTACTATTTTTTTCTTCTTGGGATTCGTCTTATTAGTGTAGTGGTTGACGTGGTTAATTTCCCAAGTTAAGTATAGTCAGTCGTCTCCTTTGAAATCTTAGTTACGTCTTCTTTACAACTACATATGTATGTAGCATAATATGTATTGTTAGGATAGCTGTGTGTATGGGTGTCTTTACAAGAGCAACTTTCACTTCTTTGCAAAGAAATAAAATTGAAAAACAATAATGTAAACTTTTCAAAAGCACCACATATTTGAAGACAAAGTTACAAATAAACTTGCAGTTGGAGGAAATATTGGCTAGAAGAAAAAGTAACTTCTTGGGCAACTTAACACAATTGCCTACAAGAAATATTTTTGATATATTTTTTTAAAAGTTTAATTAAAGATAATTAAAGATAATTTAATAAAAAATAAAGATAAAATTTAAAAAAAAACAATAAAATTAAATTAAATTAATTAATTTTCTCATCGCAATTACTTTTTCTCTGATTTAATACTTAACCACTTATGAGTTTCTTTACTATGTAGATGTGCGTATATTTACTTAAGAATAAGTAACAATTTTTAATAAAAATCCAAAGAACAAGAAAAACATTAAAGAAGGCAAAAAAATGCGAACATATTATTTTAAAAATTCTTTTTGTTGTTGCTAAGAAATTTCATGTATGATGCTAAAGTTGTTACTGCGTAAGAAATTCTTATTCGCATATGTGTCTACTTGAAGCGCAAAACCACGCACACTCACATATTTATATCTAGAATAGCTGTAAGCAAAAGAGTAGTAGTTAAATGTATGTATATATTAGCAAATGGTGGTTCTTCTACTAATTTTACATTACGTGGGCAACATTTGTGGTTTTAATTTCTTTGTCAAAGTTTTATTAAATGGTTAAAGGTTTGTTTTGGGTTATTTTCTCACCCCCTTTAAGGTTTAAAATAAATATGTATTAGTTCAGTTATAACGTTTGATAACATTTGTATGTGTGTGTACGTGTTTTTATGTAAAATATTTAATTTTAATATATTCTATTGATAAATACTCCACGCAACGACTAACAAATGAATGAAAATTTCTTCTTTATATTAAATTAATTTCGAAAAATAGAAAAAATAAATAAATAAAAGAAACATAGTTTAAAATATGATGAATATATATATTTGCTAACTACTTAATATTAACCGTATAGAAAAACGTTTTCCTCAAGATTGGTTTTCTGCTTAAAAAACTTTTCTAGCTACATGAAAATAAATTAAATTTCAACTAAACCCAGAAAAAAGTATCCAAGACAAACTTGATTTATTCGAAGCAGCCATTTTTGCTGAACTTATATCTGTTGCCTTACATGTAAACAAGATTGTATGATTAATAATATTTTGTTAAACATTACTCATACGTCTTCATACTCAAACTTCTAAAGGACTCATACAAAAATTAATTTTAAATTCATTATTTTTTAAAATTAATTATTAAGGAGAAGGCACTACTACTCCACATGCTTCAATTGTAATAAGTCATAATATATAATCAAATGTCGTGTTATCGCTTTTTTATGTTTTTCATTGATTTTTAATGTTCTTTTAATCTTTGCCTACATCACAAAAAATTTCGAGAAAGTTTTTCTGAAAGCGTATATAACTGCTGTAGGTATAGCATCATATGCTTAATTTTCCAACAAGTATTTTTACCTAAACAAACCAAATCATTCCACATAGTTCTTTTAAAATCGATTATGCAGTTCATTAAGGTCATTTGTTTATTTCCTACTTATTTCATACTAAAATTTGAAAATAATTTTTTTACCTATAATCCGTTCGTGGTGTTGCTCAAATAAAACAAGAATAAAAAAAAAGTTACTACCACCTTAAATTATACCGGTTGGCTTAAAATCATTCTCTGTGGCACGTAATCGATATCCGACTGTTTGTCCTTGTAAACATTAGAAGTGTGGGTCTAAGTTTCTAATAAAATTTCCAATTTATAGCATTTGACAACGCACACATTTTGTTGACATTAGATTAGATCGGTTAATGACATCAAGAAGCCCTAAGAATTTCTTCAAGAATTGAAACTTTCACATTGTCATAACACGCAAAGAAAAAACATAAATGAATATGGTCACG
>NDXZ01030537.1:0-14017 GCA_003055125.1 Paykullia maculata
TAAGAAATAAAATGTTTTAATAAAAAAATGTAAAATTAAATTTTAGGTACTTTATAATATAAAACAAGTAAGAGCGTTATATTTGCTTCGGCCAAATCTTATATACCCTTCACCACGTATGGCCAAATGGCCCAAATGATAGAATTTTTTCAAATATATTTGCAGTTTATTTCAAAGCTGCAAAACAATAATTTTTTGAGTAAAAAAAAAAAATATTTTGTGTATTAATGCCGGTTATTGATGGATCTTGCCAGTTTTCAACACTGATTTTCTCGAAAGTATTTCAAATTTTATGACCTATGGGAGCTATGAAAACTTGATTTCAACCCACACACGGACAGACGGATAGACGGACAGACGTTCATGGCTAAATCAACTTCCCTATCTATAAGGATCCAGAATAATTATTCTTTATAGGGTCACAAATAAATATTGTAGAAATTACATACGGAATGACCCCATGTGTGAAGGGTATAAAAATACTTTAAAAAACAAAAAGGTTAATTAACAAATCTTCAACCTTAAGATCAAAAGTGTGAATTTTAATTCTAATTAGTAAAAAAATTATATGTTTAATTACACAAATCAATAATTGAATCGAATCTTGCATTTTCTTCATTTTCGATTTCAATACTACTTTTGAATTAACTCTTTGAATCATGTCTTCAGTTGATGTGATAAAAAGATTTAAAAAAATTTTGTTGAAATTATTTACAAAATATCGCCAAAAATGTCGCCAAATACTTGAAAAATAGCCAAGAATCTCGCCAATCGCCAATCTAAAATTTACATCGCCATAAACGATTTTATGTCGCCACGTTTGGCGAGAAATCGCCATAGCTGACAGCACTGCCCCCTATAAATGTGTCAATAGGCTAGAAAGTACAATTGGCGAAGTTTCAGCCCAATCGGATAAAGCTAACATGTGCCTGATTGAGAATGAACTTGGGAAAAACAGGGATTTTTTTACTAAAATTCGTATTTCTCACAACCGAAACCATTCATTCTAGGAACTTGACTTGAGTGTTATTTTATAGGAAATTTCTTTATTATTAATTTTGATTTTAATAATTTTGTTCCTTATACCAAGAGATTAAGTGATATTTAGCATTTGTCAGGTCACGTCGCACAGTGTCCTGATTTCTTATAACAAGGCCATTAATGAAAGGAGTTATTATAAAGAGTTGAAATTTGGCACAATATTAAGGTTAATAAAACATAAACAAATTTTAAATTTCAAAAAATTCGGAGCAAGGATTCGTGTCCTTCCCATATATCCAGAAATTAAAAAATGTCATAAAAGGTTAAAAAAGGTCAAACATCATGAAATTTCTTATAGTCATTGAATGTGATATTCTTAACGATTTTAATGAGTTTAATCCAAATCAGATCAAGGACACGCTAAAATCAAAAATGTCCGTTTTAAAAAAACTAAAAAAGTGGTAAAAAAATAAAATTTCTTAAATTAATTCCGTACTCAAAACACTTATAGTAAACTCAATGTGTCTATCAATTTTTTCTAATTCGGTGCAAGGACACGTTCACCACCCATATATATATCCTTAAAGTTTAAAATGATATAAAAGCTACAAAAATGATTAGAATTGGTCAAAAAATGGTATATTTTTTACATATTTGACAATAAATACGTGCGACAATTTTAGTTCCTTATTTGCAAGGACATTTCCCCCTCTCATATATCTTTAAACTTAAAAAATTTGTAGCGGTAACACACCTATCTATTAAATATTCCAAACTTAAAATTTAAAACTTAAACTGGCCTTAAATTACGAAATTTTTACATATAACTCACTTATGAAGTCACCAAAAAGAAATAAATATTTAAAAACAAACAAATAAAATTCAAAAACCTCCAAATTACTACAACCTTAATTAAGGCTTTCATATAGAAAAACAAATAAAAATTCATTTTTTTATTTAGAATTTTTGCTTCGCTTTTGTTCTATATTCACGACTTTATACTTATTGAACACAATAGCTTATGAAGCTCTCTAAAGCGTAGTTAAGCAAAAAGTCGATGTTTCATATTTCGAAAACTATAAATGATAGGAAAAAACTGATTACACAGATCGACAGATCTCAAAAAGTTTGCCAAAAAAATCGGTATTATCTTAATTTTTTCTATTTTGCGGTATAGATTTACGAACTAAAAGGTTTGTTTTGTTACAAACATTTTCAAATACAACTGTAATAATTTAAAAATATTTGTAACTGCTTCAAAATATTCAAAGTTTAAAGCTGCGGTCACATCAAATCAAACGGTCAAATATTGGTCTTAGCGTTACCACTTTTTATTAGCAAAAAACTGTTTGACACGACAAAATTAATCAAATAAACGTATCATCGAGATTTTCACAATGTTAAAGATACATTTCCATAGAAATAAGGGAATTAAAAAAATTAAAAACAAATAAGAACTCTGCAAAAATTAATGACAATTATAAACATTTAAAAAAGAAACGCTTTCATTCGACTGCAATTTCCATAATAAAATTACTTAATCTCAATGATTTTCTATTTACATTGTTATTGTGGCTTTTTTATTGTTTAGAACTTGTGTCCAAAAAAATATTACACTCTTTGTTATATCTGATGCAAATAGCAAACAAGAATTCAATGGACATTTCATAGACTCCGACCAATACACAAAGTCATAGAGACAATCAAAAAACAACAGACAAACGCACAGAAACACTCATATGTAGGTATTAACACCGGAGACGGTGAGAAAATGTCGAGCAGGCAGTTGATATTGTTGTGGTTGTAATTGCAACATAAAAACGGATATATGTACATACATATACACATACATATACATATATATACGAAATAGCAATTGAAAAACGAAGAGGAGGAACAGCAAAAAATACATGGACATTGTTATATGTACATTATCCATTCTGGCTTTATTTAGTTTTTTTCTTATCAAATTGTTATTGGAGCAGAGTATGTTGTAAACATACCAAAAGTAGCCAGTCATTCTGTTCAGTCAGCATGTGTTTACATTATTAGTTTACCAATAATTTTAACAGTATCGGATTGTTGACTGGTTGTTTAGTTGGTTTGTTCGTTTGCTGCACATGAAGGGCATTGACAGGAAAATTGGTGACCCGTTATTGTTATGTTGTTGTAATGTTTGATTACTGTTGTGTAAAACACAACATAGAACATTCTAAAAGGTAGCAGATGAAAACCAAACATCACCAAATAACATTATGTGTTTTTTTTTCTGCTTAAGTATTTTTATTAGCTCATACTGTTTGCTACACTTTAATATTTCGAAATGTAGAACGGCTATACATAATTCTAATGTTTTATAAAATGCATATCAATGACTGTAAGGTGCACTTCGTTTAAAAAGAAGAAAGGATTGCAGAGACAGCTTCCAGTTTCTCTGACTAACCCCTCGAAATACATGCTGGGTTTGTCGACTATCTCAAGATTACAAATCTTATATTATGTTGCATTACAATTACATTTAATTTTTGTTTTCTTAATAAAAATATTTTAGGGCCTTCTTACAATTTCAAAAAGCTTATAACTCACTTCTTGTTGTAAAAAAAATTTAAATCTTTACCGTAGTTATTTAACACAGAAAATGTTTGCCAATAAATGCGTAAATAAAGTTAAAAAATATTTTAATTATTAATTTTTAATGATAAACTATTTTTTTAATTAATTAAACATTTAGTGAATAAATATTGTATACAAATTTTTTTTTAATAATAAAATGTATTTAAATACATTATAAATCCTTTTTTCAATAAGATAGACTTTAGTAAACGAAATGTATGTGAAACCGGTAAAAATACACAAAGGGTAGGGTAGGTCGAAACAAGGAGCCTGGGGAGGTCTCATGTGCCGAAGAAAATACACTTGAGCCTGCAGTCAGCGGGAAAAGGAAGAAAAGGTAGAAGTGAAGAAAATTAGGAAAAAAAGATCAAGAACCCCCACTGCTTACAGGAATACGGTTATGCAAACAGGTAAAAAATATAACCCGTTTGAATATTGCTGTCACAAATTTAGGAAATAATTCAAGTAGTTATGGTACAAAATCAACTTTCGAAAATAGTAACGAATTGATTTATCCACTTGGGATAGTTTTCATGATTTTTAGATTAATGTATCTCAAGATAGACTTATTAGACTTCGAAAGAATAATTTACTTAAGGCATAAAAGCTCGTCACTTCAATTTGCTAGATGAAAATTTAAGGCTTAAATAATGTCGCTCTGTAATAATGGTAAGCATTAAGTTTTATGTCTGATTCTATATATTAGTTGTTACAAGAAAACATACTTCAGCAGTAGTAAGTTTTCATATTTATATTTCATTTATCATGTTACAATTCTTCTATAGTACATAACTCCTATTTAAGGCTTTCACTATGTTCTCATCTAAATTATCCCAGATTTTTGAAAAATATTCCCAACAACATAAGATAAAGCCTTGTTGAACATTCATATCGAGCAAAGAAAGCTGACAACAACAAGATTGCAATTTCGTTTAGGGATCATAAAATATCCTGGTTTTAATTTTCTCAGAACTAAAGTGGATTGTTACTCCCAAGACTGTCTTCTAAATGCTTTCGAGATTTCTTATGTAAAGAGACAATTTATTTTTTAAGTTTTTCTTCAAAAAAAGGGTTTTTGAAAAATTATATTTGCCATCATTTTTAAAACCTTTCGAGAAAATTTGATTTATTGAATTGTTCTTATACTTAATTTACCAGTGTATTTTAAAAAGGGGACTGTTTGTTTTAACTCACTATGTGATCAGTTTTATTCTCAGCAGAAACATTTGCGTGTATTGCTGTGCACTGGCCACAAAAATGTTTGTGAAATGTTTTCCGGGAATTTGAATTTTGCGTTAAACTAACAGGGCCAACAACAGGGACACAACAAACAAATATAAAAAAGAAAAAAAAACAAAAGAACGAAACAAACGAAACAAATCTTGTTGAATTTTATAAAAACACGTTCAATTCAATGTATGTAAGCGTACATGTATGTAAGTGTGGATGTTAGTAATGGCGTGGGCTTGTATTTTTTGTCACCGGTAGTAGTAACAACCAAATAAGTGCGTATTACTGCATAAACGAAGAAAAAAAACAAACAAATGTCATTGTTGTTTATGATTTTCGGATGTTACCAGTACCCTTGGTGGAAAATTATATTCTCTTACAAAAAATCAGGGCTAAATCACGATTATTATCAGCCAAAATTCTACGTATGTGTATGTTGCATCTTTTATGGCATGAGTGTTGTTTTCAGTTTGTACTTTGAGTTGTTTTTCTGTGTGTTTCTTTTTTGAAAAATACTTATAGAAAGTAAATGCATTGTTGTTGATGATTTTGTTATCGGCAAAAAAGGATTTATGATTTTAGGAAATTAAACAACATCCGTGTCCGGTTTAAATCTTTACTTAAAAAGCAACAAATTCTTACGTAGACATACATATATGGGATACATACATATGTACAGCGTGGGCTAAAAGTCATCATGGGTTTTACAAATTGAGTAACTTTATCGTTTATATTTTTTTTTAATTTTTTTTTCAGGTTATAAAATATACAAAATGGAAATATTTTAACACTAAGTTTGGAAAACAATGTCACTTAAAAGACCTCCGCTTTCAGCTTCGCAATGATGAGCTCGTTTTAGAGCATTTTCCATAATATCATTTTCATTTAAATGACTTTGGTAATAAGCAGAACTGTTGGTTCTGGGGTTCTGAAAATCTAAGAACCATTCCTTAATATCAATTGCACCACAGCAGGTGTACAGTATGTTGTGCATTACATCTGAAAATATTATTGGACCTTACTTATTCGAAAATGAAGATGGAAGTGCTGTAGCGGTAAATGTAGAGCGGTATCAGTTTATGATAGAACATTTTTTCCTGCTCTTAAAAACTGACCTGAGATGTGGTTTCAGCAGGATGGAGCCACTGCCCACACTACTCGAGACACACGAGGCACTTTTAAGTCAAATTTTTGTAGAGTGAGTGCTGACTTTGGGTCCACCCTGTATATGTACAATACTAATTGCTATCATATTCAAAGATAAAAATATGTGGGGAAATTTAAATAAACTTTTCTAAAATATTAAGACATTTTGATAGTTAAATAGGGATGTGGGATATATAAAGGTAATTTTTGTGTAGCAACTAAACAAGTAGCAATTGAAATCTGCATTTTTTTGCTATATTTGTCGAACTTACAGTCTATGATTTAACATCAGTAAAATGCGTATTTTCTGTGCGGCCATTTACCGTCAGCATTCTTGGTGTCCTGTATTTGATTTTAAGCGAATTCTCAATACTTATATATTTAAAACCCTAAATTGCCGTAAGTTTCCCTAAAAAAAATTTTTTTTTTCTGTTTCCTACCTAACCAAGTCTACTTTACTTAAATAGAATAGCATTAGAATAAAATCAGATTAAAAGATGTTTATACAAACATTTTCCAAAAAGTAAAATTCTCTCTGTCTTTGGGCTTTTTATATATATTTCTTTGCCCAGAAGAAACAAAAATTACTTTAAATTAAAAGTTTTAAAAATTATAAAAATTTAAATTATATTTCACTAAATAAACAGCTTTTTTTCATTAAAGCCAAATATCTATTTTCTTTTATAAATATATTTTATGCCCTTTAGCAAATCGTTTAATTGTTATCACTATCAAATCAACATTTTGCCGATTTGAGAGCAAAAAGACAAATATTTTAATTTGCCACAATTCTAAACCTCCCACTCAAGTACCCTTAATAAATTGTTCTCTGCGGAATACAAAGAATAAAATAAATAAATAAAAAAAATAAATTTTAATAGAATTTTTCAAGAGGCCGAATGAAATCACCCCCAACATTTATTAAGTGTCTACAATAAAGTAACCACTGTAATAACAAAAATACAAAACATTTAATTTAAAATTTATTTACTTAAGCGCAATTAAACCACCACAATACGAAACGAATGACTGCGAGAAAAACGCAATGTAGAAATGAATGTTTTTCTTTTGCACGATAAAAAAAATAAAATTAAATAAAAAATAATAAAAACCAAATAAACGGAAAAAATCGCTTTAGAGAGCCCACTTTAAACGCAAATTGTATTACTTAAACATGTAATTGTATTTTTCTTATTCAGTTTGCATTTTTTTCTTTTTTATATTTTGTAATTTTGTATGTTTATTTTTTTATTTTACAATTTTATTTATTTTCTTCATTTGGAGGAAACGCATAAAATATATAAAAATTAAATGTTGTAATAGCAAAACATTAGAAAAACATTTTAATGGATATAGTGAAAGATATGAAATTGTTTAATTTCTCCAAAATTCTCTTACATTTGGAACTAAAATAGTTGTTAAGATGGTTTATATACACATGTATAATCTATATAATATCTAGTAAGGTGACTGATTGATTCATCATTGCATAGTCCAAATGAATAGAGCTATGAAATTTGGACTGTGGCTTACTCTCACGTAAAAATCTACTAAAAAAGAAAGTTTGGAAACTCAAATATTTAAAAGGTTAAAAATGGTAAAAAAGGGAAAAAATTACTTTGAGTAACCAGTTTGGGATAGCGAAGCAGACAAGGTTCATTTAGCATTTATATATGTATATATATATATTCCCATCGTTCCTATAAGGAGCATAGGGCCTTAGCAAACTTTTTCAATTCAGATCTGTCCATCGCAATATTTTTTACTTTATTCCAACTCTCATTTTACTCCTCTCGCTTTCAATTTGCCTTGGCCATGTATGCGGGGATATAATGGGAAAGTGAAGCATATACAATATTATTATTCGTACTTATAGCCAATCGTTTCCAAATGTCAACCTCACCAGGACTTGGTGTCCTCTGTCACGCCAACGAGGCTCTGACGACCGACCGTTGGCAAAATAACCCTATTACATGCTTGGATTAAAACCCTGTATAATACTGCATGCCTGGTGGTGATGTTGGCAGCCCCAACTGGTGTTGGGGTTGCCGGACGCTATGGCCAAATAAGTCATTCGTCTTAAATTCAAATTATTACTGAAACCGAAAAAGAAATTACGACCCTATGCTCCTCACAGGAGATTTATATATATGTATGCGCTGGTCGACCTCTTCTGCGATAGCATTTCTGGCAATATCGGACGGTTGTTTGCGTATAGCATAAAATAACATAATTTGTTTTCTTACTTTATCTTTTCATACCATTTTTTAATTGTAGATTTCATCCATATATTATTGCAGAAAAAAATGTTATGAATTTACTAAAATTTTTTATATAGATGACGCTAATGATTTAAATATCCGCTATTTACGACATTTAAAGTATAAATTATACAGCAAAAGTTTTATATTATCAAACAATTGCTTTTTTTGTTTGTTTTGATTTTAAATAAAAAATATACTTTTTGTGTATCTTCAAGGCTTATAGAACAAATTGCAGTCAGTGACATGCGCTTTTTATAGCATCGAATATCACATGTTATGTATTATAAGTCTCACTACGTAAGCAGCACTTACCAATTGTTCAATTGGGAATTAGTAAAACCCACAAAATACATAAACAAATAATAAAATTTTTATTAAACGTTTCTGTAAATAAAAAGTATAAAAAAAGTAAAAAGTATATAAAAAGTAAAAGTGTTATTTAATTTTTGTTTAATTTATGGAATAAATTTTAAAAATCTTTTTGATGAAAAAATGTATGCATTTTTTTGAAAAATGATATATAGGAAAAACTACACAAGTTTTCTTTAATAGAAAAAAAAAATTTTTCCACAAAATTAGAAATATTTTTTGTTAATAAAAAAAAAATAATAATAAAAAGGCTTTTGTTTTTCTTTAACTATTATGTCGCAATTCCTGAGTCTATTGTTTCCAAAAAATTAAAAAAAAGTTAAGTAAAACAACAAAATTGAAAAAATAAGTTTAAGTTTTTTTAGAAGATTCGCTTTAGCACGTTTAAACTATTATAATTGAAAAAAATTTTGAAACAGTATTGCGAGGTAGGTCAGTTTAATAGGAATTCACGATAGTCAGACGGAAATGGTTAAATCGACTTTCCTATCTATTCGGATCCAGAATATATATACTTTATAGGGTCGCAGATGAATATTGTAGAAATAAAAAATGGAATGGCAAACTTGCCACAGGTGGGGCGAAGGGTATACAAATGAAAAAAACAAGAGTGCTTAGCCCTATGTGGGAATTCATATTTTGTATTTTTATTTTTATAGAAAAATGTTTAAAATTTTGAATAATTCCATAATTAGTTATTTTGCACAGCCAGTAGAAAATACATACATATACATATATACATATGTATGTATAACTATCTACTGTAAATATTTTAAATAACGCATTTAAAGGACATGGTATCAAAAATCGCCATAAGCACTTTATTATCGCTTATTATTAAAAAATAAACAAATTTATTTAACTATTGATTTGTGTAAGTATTTGTTTAAGGCGTTTCATTTACCCCCTTGAGGTGTTCTTTAAGTTGCAGTTAAATTATTTCCTACTGATTTATGACATTTGATTATCATGTTTAATTAATGAGTTGACCCACTAGATGATGACATTTATAACGCATAGCACGTCAACTTGCTGCCTCACAACAACAATGACGACAACTTAAATAGCAACAATAATAACAACAAAAGAAATATGAAAAAATAAACAAACTGTTCTAGGTTGAAGGAAATATATAATGTTTTTTATTGCCTACTTTTAGATAGATTAATAAAATTAAAGGAAAATTATATAAAAAAAATGTTTATATATACATACATACATATGTCAGTATGTATGTATGTATGTATGTTTTCTTTTATATTATTTTTGTTTTGTTTTCATATTGTTGAATTTTTGCTTGCGTGCCTCTTTAAATTTCTTTTTTTTTAGATGCGGATATACATATATATGTACGAGAGTGGGTTTGCATACCTTATACAGTGTGGGCCAGTGCAATGGAACCAAAGAAACATTTTTCTTTTAGAAAAATTTCTAAGCATAGTGTTTTCATTTATCTAATCCTTGCTGTAGGAAAAGAAAAAATATCATAATAATATCATACATTTTTTTGTTTTCATAGAAAAATTTGCGTTTTTAAGTCTATTAACATTTTTATTGCTTAAACAAATATTTAAACAAGTTATTCACTGCCAACTTGGAATTCTCACTGTGTTTTATTCTTCCGTGTTCTTTTTTCGTTCTTTCGTTTGTTTAAACTTTTTATTTTGTTTTATTCGGAACATGTTGTTTCATGTTTTTATTGTAGTTTTAATAGCTGAGCATAGTTTAAGGCAGTCGTGTCGTTGTAGGTAAAAATTAGTAGGAGTATACATATGTATGTATGTGCATGTTATCAGTGTTGCCAGCTAAGTATTTATTGAAGGTTGATATAGCCTTTTTATATAAAAATGCTTTTTTCGGACTATGACATTTTGGATTATGATATCCGTGTTTGTACCACTAAACGTATTTTTTTACGAACTCTTATCCGTTAACAAAATTGAGTTCGTTACGCATCTTTACAGTTTGTATGTATTTTTATTATTATTTTGAGCAAATAGAACAAGTCAATCAGCACTTTGACGACAATGTGCCGCCGTGGTTACCAATCCTCGCTGCCTACATTTTTGGTTTGCTTTAATCGGTTTAAGAAAACTTACTTTATTGGTTAGCCACAGAAAAATAAAATTTCGTAGCGAGAATGCAAAATGTAGTGCTTTTATATACATATCGCACACTTAGTTCAAAAGTGACACAACTCAAATTTTTTAATTTTTCAGAAATCGAAATAAACTGTTTTTGACGTAAAAAAAAATAGTTAAAAACAAAAACTTTGGACCATTGAATTCGAATTTAAACTTTTTAGCACTTAGCGTAGGGATCTATTACCATTATATTTTCTGACACAATTAAAAATAAGTCACTTTTATGAATTGCAACTTTATACCAATTGAAATATAAAGAAAGACATAACTGTTTTTTAGCAACAGTTAACAACAAAAAAATACACTGATATTTTTCTTATGGATAAACAAGTGTATCGTGCATAGTTTAAGCATATAAACTCGAAAAATGAAAATTTTGAATTGTGTCACTTTAATTAAAGCGCCGAAAAGGGCCGCTCCACATTATAATTAGTCAGCGGCCGCCGTTAAAAATTTTTACTCGGCTTGTTTTACTTCTTGATAGTTTTTCATTCACTGTGAATTTAATATATTTTTGGAAGTGTGACAAAAGTTAAACTCTATTGTAAATATAAATAAAAAATTACGATTCGTTTGCAGTCGTATGCAAAAATACCATTTAGTTCATACCATTGACGTATCACGCAATTCTTTTTCGTACGATTGTCGATACGAACACGTATGTGACGACTTGAGTCCTGGTAGTACAATGCGAAATGTTTTGGGGAACAATAGTTTAAAATTAAAGCCGCTGACTGCAATTTACTTAAATACTGTTTTATGATGTAAAGTTTTTGATATGTAATTCAATTTTAGAATTGAATTGAATGAATTACCTTCATCGCCATTTAAAAAAAAAATTGTTTTTCAATTTTCATATTTTTTCTAGATGAGAACAAATGCTTTAGAATAAATTACTAAAACAGCTGCAACCAAGGTTTCCAGCATTACAAAGTTTTCATCTGTTGATAACCTACCCAATATGTTAAATGAAATATGTTCATTAACATCAGCGGTATGTATTAGCTTAAATACCTCTATTAAAAAATACAGTGGCGACAACTTTTTACTAACAGCATTTTGGGAAAAGAAGCAGCATTAAGCTAAAGACTTGTTTTATTTTGTATACAGGTTTACTGCGACACTCACATCTAGCACAACAGCCACATTTTGTTGTCGTCAAATAATAATTTTAAATATTTGAGATATACGATTTTAAGTTATTTTTTTATTTTAGCTTTTTATAGCTTCTCCCTTTAAAATTTTTTCTGTATTGCTTCTGGTAACACTGAATGTTTGTTAGTCTACAGTTGTTATGTACATCATTGTGACTACATGTGTGTGGAAGTATGTATAGATTTTTTTTGGAGGGTTTACAGTTTAATTACTGTCGTTTAACGAACCAGAAATTGTTTTAACTACCTTAAGTCCCCTACTAAAAATTTCACCAGTACCACTAACAATATCTAACAATTTCAAAAGACGTGTTTGTCATCACATGAGTATAAAAAGGCAGTTTTTTTCATTTTTTATTGCTGCTTAATAAAAAGCTTATTAAATACTCATAGCAATAGCAGTGCCCCTCATCTTAACTGTTCTAGCCACTAAGTGAAACTGTCTTCCACATTTGCTTCTGATGTTTTTAAGGGACATTCTTTAGTACATCCGTTTAGTTGGATTTTTATTTTACTTACCTTTTGCCTTTAGTTTTGTTGTAAGTTTTACTGTTGATTACATTATGCTTTAAGCACAACATAATTCCTAGAATTTAAATTGTTGCGTAAATGTATGTTTGGACTCATAATTATATTATGTTGGTATGAAGTGCACACTGGTGTCTGTTTTTCATGCTTGTAGGTAGAAATATCATTATGCACGATGATGACAAAGCACAGTGTCGTGATATTATTAAAATGGTTGCAAACATTTTGTGGTAGACGATTTAGAAACAAAAAATCCAATTTAAAAACTTCATAAATATACTTATATAGAAAATAGTTTTTTAAATCTAACTTAATTAATCTAAAACAAACGGAGAATACGCCTAATATGAAGTAATATTTCCAGTTAACAGAGTCATTTCTATTTATCGTCAGTGTGTCAAATTAATTGAAATTTATTCAAAGATATGAAAAATAATTTAAAAGAGAATATGTAAAAACATCTGCAAATAAAATGCAATTAATAAATAAAAAATATAATTTATTTAATTTTTGACAAATTTTGTATCATATTAATTATTATTTAATACCTACCAACACAATAAGATATGAAATGTTCGTTTCAGGCTCTGTAGATTCGTTCTCATATAAATTTAAAGGATAGAATTTTATGCATTTTAGAACTAAAGTTATAGGTGGAATAAGTGCAAAGCGCTATCTGATACGTCTACCTCTTTTACTACGTATGATGGGTATTACTATTTATAATGGCGATGTAGATACATATGTACATACATATGATGTATGTCGTAACAACTGCTCTTTATTAAATGTACGAAATAGACTTATTTAAGGCATTTTGTAATTTTATAATGAAATATTATTTAAAAATTTTGTACGTTTATGTATTTGCCTAAAAACAGCGTTTGAAAAGATTTTTCCTTTTATACTCCTAAGCTTTATCGAATTTAAGAAACTTATTTTTATCATATAATTTTTGAAAACTTCTGTTTTTTATAATATTTTTCTTATTCTAAGCAATAACTTTCACAACACAGTGCAATGTCAAAAATTTACAGCTAGCTGTAGTTAGAATTAGTTAACGAATGTACGTGACATCATTAAAAGAGCATAATATAACACAACATTCGCATAACAATTTAAATATATCAAGACCACTTAAGAAATATTTTTAGTTTAAACAAGCCAAATAAAAAGTTAAAATAAAAACGTGGCTTGGTTAGATGAATATAAACTTGGACTTTTTCTAGGAATGACATTGTAATTAAAACATGGAGTATGTTAAAGAAAACACAAAAAATTTAAACATACAAATACATGAATGCTATTCTTACCATGCTTAAGCTAAAAGGCAATAAAGCAGCAAATATAAAAAAAATCTCAATATTCGGCCACTTTTTACAAAACGGACCTGTTAAATAACCACATAGCTCCTGGAATTTTTTAATAAATGGGTCACTTCACATCAAGTGGACCAACTTTTGAAATCGATGTCTTCCGATTGGGATGAAAAACTAGACAAATTAACCTTTCCGATGGTATGTAACATACCTTACTAAAATTTCACACCACCGATACTGTAATACCAACAATATGTTAGCCTCAGGAA
>NDXZ01030556.1:0-12595 GCA_003055125.1 Paykullia maculata
GGAACCCACAACTTACAGAATGACAGACAGACAGTCTATCATACTATTGAAAAGTCTGTCCAGTTTAACCTTGTTTGGGGTGGTTGAGTTTTAGGTAGCGACAAAATATTTTCTTAAATAACAATAAATAATTTAAAATAAAATTTATATGCAAATGCAGATATGCATTTTAAGGCATAACCACCCCATTTCTACGTATGAATGTAGTTCTTTTTTGCAAATAAAATTGTTGTGACCATCGCTGGTTAAGAAAACTTTTTGCTTTAAGGTTTGTGTTGCTGCCACATCTTAAAACAAAACGTTGCTAAAATAAAAAACACAACTGAAACATACATTTAAAATTTTTTTAATCGTCATCATTTATTCTCTAAACAAACTGCCACATGATGAGTGAATTATTTTTTTGCAAATTGTTTTTATTTGCAAAACAACAAACTGCAATATAAAACGTGCTACCAAAATATCTACATATAGTTTAAATATTAAATTTGTGAAGCAAATCAAAGTACTAAAACTAACTTAGATTTGTAATCACTTAAATAAAAAAGTTCATTTTAATAAAATATTTATAAGTTTTTCTACAGATTAATGGAAATATTCCATTAAATTTATTTGAAAAAATTGTGGTTTAAATAGCAATTACGTTGTATGTGATTTATGTCTAATTAAAAAATCACAGCGACCAGTTTTTTTTTTAATGCAAAATATGTACTTAAAAATTATAAACTTATTTAGAGCCATTAGTTTATTTAATCCATAATGTGTCTGTCCGTCGTGTTGTATGAAAATTAATGAAAATTGATATTTGTATGTAGACACGTACTTCAACATAACGACCATATGTGTAACATTTCTTTTTTCTTTCCTTTTTTTATTGTGAAAAGGGCAAAAATTATGTGTAAAAGGGTTATATCCGTTTTAAAACCGACAGGTGGGTTAATGTGTGTGTGTGTGTGTGTGTTTGCGAGGGCGAGTAAGCGTTTTAGAATGTATGTATGTATAAAGTATGTACATACATACATACAGGAAATTCAATAGAAATGTAGGTTTATAAAGAATAACGGTACTAACCTAAATCACTTCTAATCTGCTAAAAATCTTAAACGAGCAAAAAAGCAAAGAAGATTTTTCAAATAACCGGTCATTTTCACGTTTGCAATCTATCATTTATATGTATGTTTGTTCATATAATATTTCAATATCATTTCGAATAGATGATTCTTAAGCTAACTGCATTAGTGACATAAGAATAAAGAGTATTTTTTGATGAAAGGATTACGATCCCTTTGATTATACAACTTTACGCAACTACATATTGTACATTTGTATCGACATACATACATATGAGTACATCATATGTATGTATGCCTGTAACTTTCTCTTAAAAATATTTTCTACCGACTAATGTTTGTCGTTGCCATTGAGAAAGCATAATCCGCTTTCTTGTATATTAAGGCAAAAGTGAACAGCAACAATATGTAGAACGATATGAGACAGCAGAAAAAAAAAGAACCTCTAGTTAGAGAAAGAAAAATATAATAAAATAAAATAAACTAAAGATACGAAATGAAAACGTAATCACACAAAAAAAAAATGTGAACAAAGAGACAACAGACATTATTATTATCACATCAAATGCTGAAGAGTTTTTAACATTCATATCAGCAGGCGACCAATTGTTTTGTTTATGGCTTTCTTGTCAAATGCGGTCACTTATCCCTTTTGTGCCGAGTGGTTGGGGGTGCTGGTCGCTTGCTGTTTTCTCTATTATCGCTTCACTGGCCGCCGCAGTTAAAGGGTTGCGTCTTGAGCTGCCAAAAACAGTAAATGTTTCTAATTCTGCATAAGTTGTATTTTATGTTGTTTCCGTTTTTCTATTTTCGTACGTTGTATTTCTTGGAAGGATTTTAAAGCACTTTGTTGGCAGTTTGAAATCCGCATATGTATATTTACTTGTACATACATACATATGTATGTATTTATGCATGTTTGTATGTTTATATTTATGTTTGCATATTTCATGCAGGGAAAGAAAGAAAAATGCGCGTAAGATGGGTTTTTTTGCTCCCGCTGATAGCTCCAAATAATCTAAGTAAACTTTGTCAGTGTAATGCATTCTGTTATTAAATGCAACAGACCATAAGTCTTTTTGTCTGTCTGTTTGTCGGTAAGGGAGTCAGCCTATTCGTCTGCAAATCAGTTTAGATGTCATCACATATTGCTATTATCATCTAAATTATCATTATTATCTACGTATATAGTTATGTATGTAGTTTTTTTTCTAAATTTATACATACACACATACATACATCCTGTTCAAGAGATAATGGCTCGTGCGAAGCATACGACAAATTGCGTTCAAGGAAGATGTTCTTTCAAAAATACAAGAAAATACATACAAAACCTACAGATAAATTTGTGTTGTTTTGTTTAGATTTTTCCCTTTTTTTTTTGAATGTGATTTTTGGTAGAAAAATTTAAATTAAATAATATCATATGCATGTGTATGTATGCGCATGCCATAAGTTGCTATAACCAAATTTCTTAAGCGTTCAAAGGTAACACATTTGCGTTCAACCCTTGCCATTATTCTGTTATTCATTGTTAAATCATTTGTAGTCGTCTCTATGAAAGACAACGAACGCATCTTTGTTTACACATTCATACACACATGTATACCATACATACATACATAGTCCTTTAGTATAAATTAATTTGCATGTATTTAACAAAAAAAAAAGGATTAAAACGACCCTTTTTTAAGAGTAATTTTTAGTATGTTAAAGTTTTGTTTAGTGATTTAAAATTGAGGAAACGCAAAATGGATCGTGTTTTTAGGCGATAATGCATTCACGAGCAAAATTTCACTCTGCACCTTTAAAATTAAGAGTTTTAGGTTATTTGATATAAATATAGTGGTATTTATGTGTATGTTTGTATGTATTTAAATATAAATTTAAACAGTGTGTGACATAAAAAAAATTTCATTTACCATTAAGTCTTTTTTTTCAATTGCAATCAAAATCAAAAGCAGCTGCTCGCATGAATCTTAAAAAAAAAGATGATATTTTTTTTAAATTGGTATTTGCTATTAGTAGTATTGTGCAACCCCTCCTTCACAACTTTACACAAATTCATAAACATATACATACATATGTACATATGTTTGTATGTATTTATAGGTTTGTAGACACATGTACATACATACAAAGTTACAGCTCTCGTAGAAACCAAAAAAAAAAACACATTTAAGTTTATGAAAAATGTTGGCGGCAACTTAAAGTTATCAGGGGATGGATGGTATGCATGGGTACGAGTGTTTATGTGTGTGATGTATGGTCCACATGGTTGTGATGATTTGTTCTACGTGCGGTTACATATTTATTGTCTTTAAAATTATGCTACATTTTTTAAAATTGCAAATTTTACTTTTATTCGAACATTAGGATTTGCAATTTTTCATTTTTTCATTCTTTTTTTTTTTTTTAGCAACATATGGCCGTGCCATCAAATTAGAAACATGCATACAGAGTCGGCCACAGTCTTGCGTATATTTTGCACCATTTGTGAATTTCTCAGTGTCCCATTGCGGTAACAATGTATACTTTACATCTTACGTACGTAGTACGTACATACATACATACGTTTAAATACAAATGTAAGAGCTTCTTTAAATAACAACACAATAAACATTACAAATAACCGCAAGTTTATCTTCACACATGTGTGTTTTTTTTCTTTAAATGGCAAAGGGATGATTTAGATGGACTGTCTCAAACATTTCCCAAATCATTCGTTACGATTGAAGAAAAAAATGCTCCAAATAGTCAATGGCGGTCAT
This sequence comes from Paykullia maculata, assembly GCA_003055125.1. Classification (NCBI taxonomy): domain Eukaryota; kingdom Metazoa; phylum Arthropoda; class Insecta; order Diptera; family Rhinophoridae; genus Paykullia; species Paykullia maculata. The sequence goes on from NDXZ01030556.1 coordinate 3,842, forward strand.
TTGTATGCGTCACAGTTTAGACTTTAAAAGCAAGAATTGCCCTCGCAGCCCTGTCATAGAATCTAAAAATACACACACATACATACATATGTATGTATTTAAGTAGATATTCTTGTAGCATTTAGCGAGCTTTGATAATGTTCATTTAAATAATTGTCAATGTAAATGTTTGCTAACTGTTTTAGTTAGAGATTTAACTGTATGTCAAAGAATTCACATATATTTATTACAACAAATACTTACAAAGTAACTATACTTTTAACATATACGAAGAAGGTCCATCATCATTGTGGGCCGAACACACCAAAAGTTTTTCCATCTTTATCTTCTGTAGGTTTACAAGCAACAGAAACATACAGTCAGTCTATGCTATCGGTACATACATACATGAATAGTTACGTTTGCTGTGCCCAGTCTTGATCGCAAAAATTAAGGTGTGTTGCGTGACGTTAACTTTTGTTAGCTGGTTCACTATAACAGCCAGCTCAATAATGAAACTAAAGACGAAAACGAAAACGACTACAGAAGAAAAAAGACAATGACGTCGACTTAATTGTCTACTGACTTAAATGTTATTGGGAATCTTTACTGCCTACACACTGTAGCGTACGCACCTAAGTCTCATTCATTCATAATGAATGCGCACCACATATAGCTGAACGATAATAACAATAACAATTGAAATTAAAGTTACAATTGGAAAAATGTATATATATGTATCTATATATGTATGTGTGTAAGTATGTATGTGTAATGAACACATATTCATGACTTGATTGCATTTTGACGGAGATTCGCATCTTCATAGTTGAGGTGCGCGCTGTTCAAAACATTGTCGCGTGGTTGTTCTTCTGATGTTGTTGTTGTTGTTAATATATTTTGTGGCTCTTGCTATTGAATGTACACTTAACCATTGCGTTTTCGCACACTATTAATTATATTAATGAAATCGTAGCGAGAGAGTAATTTAGGGATAGGTTTAGCGACTCATTTGCATAAAAAAAAACCTAAAAGTGTACTACAGGCTTTATCTGTGGGAAGAAGACATCATAGAAAAATTATTGTTTGAACATACATACATACATATTAATCGTCTTTGATAAGATAATTCAATATACATACATATCTACGTATGTGTATACAAACAAACATAAATGTTTGTACATTTCGATATTCATACTAAATAACATATTTATTTTATTTTATTTAATTTCCTTTTAGAACCCAGTAATTATACATGTTCAACATGCAAAACACGATATTCTTCAGCTTGGCACCTAATTCAACATGTACAACATTCACATGGAGTTAAAATTTATGTTGAAACTTCAACGTCGTCCGGTGCAACTCATTTGGCGTCCGAAGCAATTATTTCTGCGCATCAGAGACAAAACATCTCGAACAATACAAGCAATAGTAGCAGTACTAGCAGCTCTCTATGCAGAACATCGCCCATTGTTGTGAGTAATCATCAACAGCAACATCAACAGCAACAGCAGCAGCAGGAGCAACAACAGCAAATACAACATCAATTGCAACATAGAGCTGCGGCAGCGGCTGCAGCTGCTGTTGCAGCTGAACAGCATAAACAACAACAACAAAGCAATTTAACAACTGCAATGCAAAATGCCCAAAATTTGGCAGCTGCTGCCGCCGCTGGCATGCGACACCATCCGTTGTTGCCACCACCTGATATGCATTCGGCCAATCCATTCAATTTACTGCGAATGCCTTTGCCACCAAACCTTTGTCAAGGCTCAGTAGTTCCTTCAGTTTCTCCTCTTTTTTCACGTCCTCATGCTGATCATTACCGCATGGAACAGCTTGTATCGGAGCAATTTCGTCATCACGGTCTTAATTTGGCAGCCGCAGCAGTCGCTGCTGCAAGTTCACTTGCTGCACCCCATACGCCATCATCCCAGTACAACCAAAGTTCAAATGTATCCTCTGTGGAACCAAGACCACCGTCAAGCAGCAGCTGTCATCGTGGTGCGGCAACGCCCTCTTCACTGCCGTTAATAGCCAGCGGGCAACAGCAACAGAATTCAAATGCTGAAACACAACCATCTAATTCGCTTTCAGGGGAACCACAGATGGATTTTTACTCGCAGCGATTGCGTCAGCTTGCAGGAACAACAAGTCCTGGAGCTGGAAACATTGTTAGCTCGAGCTCGCCGAGTCCACGACATAAGCAATCGCCAAGTTTTGCGAGCCCTTCTCCATCCCATCAGCTTCCACCTACCCCAGTCACAAACAACACTCGTCCGCACTCTCTTACACCACCTGAAAAAAGCAATACAGTGTCGGGAGAAAATGGAATCACTTTGAACACAACTCCTCGCTCTGCCTCAACGCCTCCATCGAAGCCCAGCCAGGAATCTAATGTGAGCGCCTGTGTGTATGCGTGCGCCTACTGCGATAAAAAATTCCGCTTTGAAAACAATCTCATCATACATCAGCGCACGCATTCTGGTGAGAAGCCATACAAATGCACCGCCTGTGATTTCGAGTGCTCGCATATTCAAAAGCTTATGAAACACATGCGAGTTCATCGCAGTCCTGTGGAAGACGGTCTTAGCAATACAGAGTCCGTGGAAACAAATGAATGTGACGACACTGAGCCTGAACAAGACAACGAAAATAATCCAGATGATGAAATGAACGATGATGAAGACGAAGAAATAGATGATCAAGATGAAATAGACTATGAAGCAGAAGATCTAAGTGTTAACAATAATCGTTTGGACATTAAAAATGACAGTCCTAATGCCATATCTTCTATGGCACCCACGTCCTTAGTGAGTGAGCTAATGGACAAATTTGGTTTATCGAATATTGCTCAATACTCGGAGGCCTATAAGCAAGCTTTACAAGAATCTGGCAATTTAAAACAGCTTAATAAAGATCTCGATAACAATAACACCACCGGCTCACCTGTAAATCATTTGAGTGACAAACTAAATGGATTTCCTGCTGCTTTACGTCTTAGAGAAGAGTTTGCCAAAAATATGTTGCAGAAACTACCGCAACATCAGCAGCAAGACTCAAATCATTCTCAAAATCAAGTTCCAATTTTTAATCCATTTCCGAATCCGTTTGAACTATCAAAGCGCATGAAAATTGATGGAAATGAATGGTGGAATATGCAAGCTCTACATCGAAATGATGCGCTTTTCGAAAATCTCAAACTAAAACCGCTTGGCCTGGGTTCGGCCAATTCGTTACTAACACAAAACACATTAATGAAAAAAGAGAGCCGGCAACGCAATGACACATGCGAGTACTGTGGTAAAGTTTTCAAAAACTGCTCCAATCTTACCGTCCACCGTCGCAGCCATACTGGCGAAAAGCCATACAAATGCGAACTATGCTCGTATGCTTGTGCACAGAGTTCCAAACTTACGCGCCACATGAAAACACATGGTCGAACTGGCAAGGATGTATATCGCTGTCGGTTCTGTGATATGCCTTTCAGCGTACCCTCCACATTGGAGAAGCACATGCGCAAGTGTGTGGTAAATCAGGGTAAAGCCGCAGCAGCTGCTGCTAATGCTGCAAAAGCCGTTGTAGCGGCACAGGCGGCAGCAGCAGTTCAACTTCAATCTCAAATGCCACCACAGCAGCTTTCATCCCCACCTAAAAACGCATCCTATCCTCCACAATTTTCTAGCATGACTGGTAGCACGGTTTCCTTGTCGAGCAGCATTGGCGATAACGATTCCAATGCCTCCACTAGTGTATCTTCTCAACACGCTATATCTTTGAAGCACGAGGCATGACTTTATCACAACTGGAGCAACAGTTCTGGTAACTTTAATTCTCCAACGATAGCTCTACAGCCACAGCATCATCATCATCAGCAGCAGCAGCAGCAGCACCACCTATTAACACCTCAACAGTATCAACATACTCATCATGTTCAGCATCCTCTTCCTACCGTGAATCGTATTTTGTCACGTATCTTCTAAAGATATCAATCAGTTCACACTAGATTAAATTCTTGTAAATATAAAATAATTTTTCTTTTCTTTTTTGGAATATTTGAAAAGCCCAATATTGTCGAGCTCACTTTAAAAAAGAACGAGCTACGAGTCATTTCTACGTAAGAACGCACAGTTTTCTTAGGTTAAAAATTAACAAAACTATAACTCACTTTTCTTAATGGTTTCGACAGTATTTCATTTCTTTCTCTCTCTCTCTCTCTCGCTTTTTCTCTCTAAAGCAAAAACTGTTAAACACATTTGCTAAAAAACCGAACGAGAATATTCGCAACATTCATTAATATCTTTTAAATATTTAATTTATTTAAATATTAGCTAATAATATAATCCCAGTGAAATTAATTAAAAATGTTTTAATATTTAGAAAAAATCATAAATGTAAACGAAACAAACATTCATATGTACTTGCAGCAATAGCTCTGATTTGAAACGTTTTCTTCGGACGGACGCAACTTATTTAATGTCAATTGTGTACGAACAAACTTTGTGATCAATGGGAAAATAAAATAAAAAACTCTATTTTTTTTCTAACTGATAAAACACAGAGCAATATTTTCTTTGGAAATTACGTCTAAAAATTATGTTGACGTGTAATTTCTAATTATTTTTGCAAATGATATTTGCTGCACTCCACTTGCCTCCGCTTGACAAGAAATGTGTTTGTTCTTTCAAACAGACTGACTGACATTTTATTGATTTTATTTAAGTTATCGTTATGGTTTTTTTTAATAATAATTAGGTTTTTTGTGATCATCGTTATTTGTACGCTCGTTATCTTGTGTTGTTTATTGATAAATTTTCTTTACAAACATAGTTTTGAGAGGGTTGAAGGAAATAGACTCAAAGATGGGTAAGAGGGGAAAAAGAAAGCAATTCTTTGTATTTGAAAACAGACAACAAATTATCAAAACAAAGTTTGCTTTCAAAACTAAACTATCCAAAGCACGAAATCACTTCTATTGGTGAAAGATATATTTTTTTTATAAAACAAATTTTGCCAATATAACTGATTTCACTATGAATCAAACCTTTTTTAATCCACTAAGCCTTTTGTAAATTATTCTTTGCCTTTTGTTTAGTTTAATTTATATACATATAAATCTAAATCTAAATCTAAATGTACAAATCAATACCACTGTATAATACTTTTAATAATACCATGTATAACTTGCTTGTGTATATAAAAATATTAGTGTTGTTCACACCTCATTTGGTATTTGGCACTCGCTTAAATTTTCCCATATTTATATATATTTTTTATTGTTAAATTCTTTTAGTTTAATAATTTAAAAAAAAAACAACAAAATATAAAAGGGAATTTACTGAGTAACAGGTAGCAAAGGCGATCTGAACGACCCTAATATTTTCCCTATTATTTCTATATCTATTAGAAAATTTATTATTGTATTTAATTTATAATTATTACGAATGAAAATAAATTATAAAGCAAACATTGTATTGCATATATTACGTTTTTATTTATTTATAAATTATTTCTTTTAACAACGGATGGGCTTTCATTTAGGATATACATCATATATTTACAGGCGACAATTCTTTGTATAAATATTTAAAAAAATACAAATGTTTTAATATTTTACTTTTGTGTCAAATAAAACACCCCCCCAAATGAAAACTATTTTTCTAATTGAGACGGTAATACTTAATACATTCTTACCTTAAACGTTTGTAATGTCCGTCCATTTAATATTAGTTGTGTCACATAAATCCTCAAATAAAGCTAAAATGATCTACGTAGTTATACTCGGCCGTTTGGCCGTCCGTTTTAAGCACATAGGAGCTCGAACGGAAGGATTTGGGAGACAAAATTTTTTGAAAATATGTTATGCATTACAATTTATATTGCAGAAAATTAATTACAATTAACCCGCACAGTGTTGCTCATGGGTTTTAAGCCCGAAATCATACATGAACGATGGATACATGAACTGATTAAGATAAAATTAATATAACGCCCACTTTTACGCCCATGTTTTTATAAGCTTTTAGATGGATATGAGGCTTTATTTTTTTCATATCCAAATTGCAGTCGTCGGTAGGAAAAATAATGTCACATGCTCAATTCAACGCCCTCCTAACGCATGTTCTCTAAGAAATAACACACATTGGCATAAATAGGACTGTCTGGTAGGGGGCTAAGCCCACCTTAGAAGCATTTCAGAACCCCCTTAGAATTTTCAATCAAAGCACTTAGTTATACAATAAATAAACCAAAGTTTTTTATGTACTTTAACCCCTCCCTATAGGAAATAACCACCCCTATCATGAATAAAATGTGAAATTTCGTTCCCAAGACAAAACAAAGTGAACAAACTAATACAAAAAAAAAGTGAACATATTTCAAGGAATAATTATTCACGATTGCAGTTTTGGGAACAATTTAAGGGAAAATTTATTCACGATAAGGGTGAACATTTATTAACATTTTGGAACTGCCTAATTTAGCGCTCCTTTTTACCTAAAAATAACTTATTTTCCGTTTACACATATATTTTTTATAATTAGAAAAAACATTAGAGATACTTATAAACATAAAGTTTTTTTAACTGCAAAATACCGTCGGACTGTCATAATAATCATTTGGTTTAAACACTTTTGGACAAAATAGTTTTCTTACACTACACACATTCTTAATACATACATAAATGTATATCAATACCCAGTATTGTCGCCTGTAAATATATTTTTTTAAGTATTAAAATTTTACATTTATAAAAGTTTAGCCAATTAACCAATTTGTATGTAAATATTAATGGAATTCTAATCGAAAATAAATAACAAAAGACATCTTAATTATAATAAAAATGTTTGGTCTAACTAAAATTGTAAAAAAAAAAAAATATTATTGTTTTCAATCAATCAATTGTAACATATTATAGTATATTTAAAAGAAAAAATCGAAACATTATAAAGTGTTTTTTTTTTAAATTTAATAAAAACTATGATAAAAGTAATATGGATATATAAAATCAATTGTGTATTTTTAAAATGAAAAATGTGTGCAAATACGTTTAAAAGTAATTTATTCAATTAAGTAGTAAATTAAGAATTTCTTATGAAAAAACAAACAAACAAAACTTATTTATAGTTGTATGTGTTAAAATTTCATAATAAAAGACAAAGAAAATAAAATTAAAAAACACTATAGAAAAAATAAACTAAAAACATTTATATTAAAAAAATGTGTAATTTTTTTTTGAGCTAAAAAATTAATTTCCTTTTTTAATATCATCATATGCTAAAAGGCTTTTTTACATTTAGTCTGGTCAAACTTAGTCTTCAATTAATCAGCAAAGTGGTGGTTGTGAGTCAGGTGAACGAATAAGTTTTATTTACAAATACATTTTAAGCCATAATGCGTGAAAGTAGAATTACAACAAAATTTTCATCTCTATACTCTTAACTTTGTTAAATTGTGCTGTACTTTGTATACCCTCCACCACAGATGGCAAGGGTATGTATAAGTTTGTCATTCCGTTTAAAATTTCTACAATATTAATTGGCGACCCCATAAAGTATAAACATATATGTACAAAGGTATATTCTGAATTCTTATAGATAGGGAAGTCGATTTAGCCATGTCCGTCTGTTGAAATCAAGTTTTCTCGGCCCTCCAGATATCGTGCTGATCCGTTACTGCTATCCAACAATCAGAAATTTCCCTCAGATGCTTGCTATTAAAAATCACTAAAATCTAACAATTAGCGAGATATAAGCAAAAATGTTTACACAAAAATTATAATTGTGTTTGCCTTTTTGGGAAATTTAAAAAAAATTTTACTAATTGGCCCAGAATCGGTAAAGATATGGGCGAAAAACCTATATTAAATTAATATCATCAATAACAATCATCTAAGCTTATACATACATATGTATGTACCTGATATATATACATATATATGTATATATATTTAGCCGATGTACTTAAATATATGCAAAAAACTGTTGAACACACAAAGTAACTTAAAGATTTGAACAACCATTTTATATATCTTTATAACAGACATACTTAACTAAGCCAGACAGCGACTTCCACTTTTCAACCAGTAATAATTAAAACGCCATCTGTAAATGAATGTGTTTTAATCACACACATATATATATATATATATATATACATGTGTTATAATTAGGAACCGGAAGATTAATGAGCTAATAAATAGTTTAAAATTGATCTTATATTATTTAAAGCATTAAATAATTATGAGGGTCAATTGCTCGTAATTGAAATTGAAAAGGTGAAAGTGAGTGGTAGCGTTTTTCAAGCGAACGAGTATAAAAAAATAACCTCTCTAATCCGGACAGATATAGTTTCAGCTATTGTCCGGATTAGTGAGTGGATCGTTCGGACTACAGTTAAAATAAAATTTTAAACGTAGTACATACATTTATGGACATATTTTTATTTATTTTTACACAGAAGAATTTATTTGTATTAATTTGATTTACAGAAAACATAAAGAAACATACGAAAAGTGAACAAAAAAATATTCATTTTGAACAATAACAGCCGTATTTATAACAAAAATTTAGCATGGAGTTAGCATAAGTGTCACTTTTAATGTATTTTTTATCCATTCTGCTAAACTCATGTTAACTTAAAATCAAAGTCTTATTATTGGCAGCTTGAAATTCATTATAAATAAACTCTTTGCCAACACTCTGCTTAGCCTAATCGGCTTGCAAGTGAGCATAAAGTTGTGTGCGATGTATACGTAGTCTCTAATTTTTC
>NDXZ01030557.1:5253-17909 GCA_003055125.1 Paykullia maculata
CAATAAAAATAACTTTAAGCACTTTTTAACCATTTTGTTAAATTTTCGAATAATTCATTTACTCGACGAATGCCCACAGTATCACCTACCATCTGAGTGCCTTAAAGAACTCAACGAAATAAACATCAATCAAATTCACAAATTCATATTCATCTTTACACAAATTATAATTTATTATCTCCTTGAAACCAGAATCTGAAATTTTTCATATTTCCATACTACAAAGAAATATATACAAAAATATTTTAATTGAAAGCTTAAAAAACTTTAAAATATCTTGAAAAATTCAGCGAATAAGTCGGAAAACTATAACCCAAGGAGATGTTTAGAAACTGTTACAGCTGATGGAAAAAATATACTGCTTATTTAAATATTAAAGGTTCTACAAATGTAATAGTTTTATTATAATATAAAACCTGGGCCTAATTTCTCACATTCGATAGTCATTAAATTTTATAACGTTCCAATTAGAATTCTATAGCTAAAGCAAATAAAATTTGCAATTTCAATCGCTATCAAATGCGAGAACTCTAGCAAATACATTGGTGTTATTTATTAAAATTAACTGCACAAATGATTCTAAGGGGCTAATCTCTAAGAAAAATTATGAAATATAAATGCTCAATTGCAAGTTATTCCTTATTATTGTCTTCTTTACAAAAGTGCTTTTAGGTAAGAAATATTTTTTGTTGGGAAGTTTTTTTTTTAAATATCACATAACTTGAAATCTTTAAACTTTGTATTGATTATAAATGTATGTATACATCAAGGCTTAGGAAGAAAAAAATCAACGGGAGTGGCGCCTCTTAAAAAAAAAAACATTACACATAGCATCTGTAGTCTCCAAACTTTGTGTGATTTACTTTGGTATTATTTAATTTTTATACTTTGCTTAATAACTTTAAAACCATTCAACTTTGTTACGTTTAAAACCGATAGCATGTGGCTGTTCTACTTTCATTAAAAAAACAAAATATCAATCAAGGTATTAAAGTTGTTAAACTTGTATCAACCTGGACTAAGCCGAGTACAAAGGGCTTGTTTTTGAAAGAAAATGTAAACAAATCTTACCCCTGAAATATTAGCTCCATACCAGCTAAAACCCATGGCAAGTATATGGCCTTAAAGCGACTTCCAAACCAAAAGTTTACAATCACTTCTTTATTGAGCTGACACCAAATATATGTAATTGCCACCACCAACAAATCCATAAGGTAGGGAACATTGAAGAGCAAACCGCCAGTAATAGCTAAAGCGGCCACAACCAGTTGTAAAAACAAATAATCGGCCGGACTGCGACCAAATTGATCTTTTTCCAAGCGGGCACTATATTGTGTTATAAAATAGCAATTAATGAGAAAATGAAAACCCGTAGAAGGTGTCAGCGGGTAAACAAATAGACTGGTGATACATCTCCATAAATGTAGTTTTGATAGGACTAGTTCCCGTGATAAATACAATTGATACGGAGGCAAAATACCAAAACGAGCCAAGAGACTCATTGTCACTGTGGCAGTCAGCCAGTATCTTGTGAATCTGGGTAATTGCTTATACCATTGACCGGCATCTGCCATTGTTTGTATTATTTGTTTGCTCTAGCTTCGTGAAATAAATAAATTATTTTTAATTTAAGTTATTTTTTCTTTTTATTGTTTAATTTATTAATCTGTTGTCAGTAGTCATTAACTAATGAAAAGAAATGTCTTTTTGACAATTCTTGAACAAAAACATTACGTGGTCTTCTAGCCAGTGGTGGTAATTTAAATACTTTTTTTTTAAGATTTAGCGTGTTTTGCCTCAGTTAGGGAATTTTAATGTTGTTTTTTAGCTATAAACGAACAATATAACAGTTTGTGCTTTGAGAATAATGACACTTTTTATACCCTTACCACAGGTGACAAGGGTTTCTATAAGTTTGTCATTCCGCTTGTAATCTCTACAATATTCATTTCCGACCCCATAAAGTATATATATTCTGAATCCTTATAGATAGGGAGTGAAGTCGATTTAGCGATGTGCGTCTGTCAGTCTGTTGATATCAACCTTTCTCAGCCCCCCGTTGTCGTGCAGACCCGTTATTGGTATCAAACAATCAGAAATTTCCTCGAGTTTCTTGCTATTGAAAATCACTAAAATTCGACAATTACCAAGATATAACCAACAAATTTTTTATTTTTTACTATAATATGTATAATACATGCCTTTTTGGGATACATGAAAAAAATTTACTAATTGGTCCAGAATTAAATTAATATCAAAAAAAAAATTAAGTTTTCTAAGCTTTTAAATACTTTTCGGACATATAAATACATACGTACATACATACATACATACATAAATACACGTAGTGAAGGGTATATAAGATTTGACACAGCCGAATATAGCGCCTCTTACTTGTTTCATAAAAAGTAGTTATACATACATTCATATTTACGCTGTATCGAATGAAAGTTAAAGTTTTTATATTGTTACAGTGTTTCAAATGACTGTAGTTTGATCACATTTTTTAAAAGAAGCATAAATTATCTGGAAAATATGTTAAAATTGTGTAAACAGATATAAACCTGAATTTTAAATTCTTATTAAAATTTTGTGTTACTGGAAATTTAAAACATAACTGACTGACTGAGTTGTTGTTTGGGTATTGTTTTAATTTTTTTTATGTTTTTATGATTTCAATATGCGTTTTTAATTATTAAGCGGGTTTTAAACAACTAAATGACCCTCACTATTTCTGACAAATAACACTTCGAAAAGTTGTTTAAAAGCAGAGCTGTTGAAGGAACATATGTATATTAGTAAAGACAAAACTCCTGATGTTATACAGCGCCATCTATTGTTTACAAAAATTGTATTGCTTCTGTGGGAAGTGACTGGATAATTTTTGGATGGATAAAAAACTTTTGGTAAGGGCATATGATGAATATTGAGCCAAACAATAAAATATTTATGCAAAGCTAAGTGTGTATGTATTTAAACATTTTTAAATAGTATACATTTATTTTAGGAGCCGTTACGTATACAAAACAATCGTTATATTGTTTGTATTATACATATTTGCAAATATAAAAATTCAAAATAATAATTACAATAATTATACAATTAAACAATTTAGATTAACTGTTTAAGAATACTTATCTTCTGCATGTTTTAAAATCATGTTAAACAAATTTATTTTAAAGTACATACTACATACAACCTTATGTTTATAATATTTTAGAATCAAATTTTTGGACTTTCAATTAATTTTTTTTACCGAATAATGAAGAAAATTGAAGAATTAAGAAATAGTATAGTTTGTGGGTCTGTTTGACCCAAAGGGTATATTTGGGTTAATTTCAAAAACTTTGTTTTGACTGTACTTTTTATTAAAATAAATAAATTCATTAATTTTTGTAAAATAATGAACAAAGTTAATGAGTTTCACAAATTTATTTAATATAAATATTAAAATTTGCATATATCTGACTTTTGACCTTGATGCGGGTCCCGAAAGCGTTGTCAGATTTGGCACAAATTTTCAGCACTGAAGTTTTAGACCTGGTGTCATAAAATTCTGACCTGTCACGCCTTGAAAATCAAGAAAAAACATCAGCTGCAACCCTAAGGTATACATTTATGTGTATATAAATGTTTACAATTTCTGATAATTTTTTCTTCAGATACAGACAAAAGCAACACCTTGTAGCAGTTAGTGGTGATTTGTTCGCTTATTTTTACATAGAAGTGTCATAGGCAGTTTAATCGGTGCGTTCTCGCTTCAAAGTAAGCGACAATATCAGTAAGTGTAGTTGTAATAACCATATAATTCGTATGTATATACATATATATACTTATAAAAGTAACGGCATATTTTTTGCATTTAAAAATAAAATAAAAAACACCCAACGCTTTACATTAAGACTGTAAATTACTTATCGCTTACATTGTAATCGGAGTTGTAATTAGGACATGATATATTAGCTTTAACATAGGTTTCAATCTAATTACTTAGTCTGCTCGCTTAGAAGTCACACTGGCAGCAATAATGATTATCTAAGCATTTCTTTTCATCTACCGCTGGGTTAGTACAAAAAGTGATTGCATTTCGGAGGGAGTTTTTCTTAAATTATTTTATATATGGGCAAATCCATCGTGGCGCACGCTACATTCGTACGCGTTTTTAGGTTAAAATATAAAACTTTTTTAGTCTTTCAAAAGAGATACCTTTAACTTTTACATAGTGTTTAGTAGGATTTTATTTGTACTTTCGAATGGCATAAAACATAATTTTGTAGCAGGTACCTATTTGTTGTGAAATAATTGATCACAAAGTTTCGTGACGCACGTAACAAAAAGTGGAAGTAACTTTTGAGTTGGAGTGTGTTTTCGTCATTTTTAGCGAATTTTGTATAATAAAGCCCATGGACCTGACATTTCATACCTGATTTCAATCTTTCCAAAATAGTAAACAAAAATTTTTTTACTGAAATTGAAGAGAATTAAATAAATAAAAATATGGCCTTTGATCGGACCATCTATATTAACACCAAATCTTAAGAGACCTGAGGTAGGGTAGGATTTGGTAGTGTTTTTTGTATTAATGATCATCGAAATATTTTTTTCCTTTATTTATAAAATTAAACATATAGTCTAATATTTTATGAAAAAAAATCGAATTAGATTAATTTGAAAAATTTTTTCTTGGTAGACTGTCTCTGGGATTAGCCCATATACATGTAAATGTATGTATAAGATTTGACAATTTCAAATTACGAAAGAAAAGGGAGAACGTATTAATTTTTGACATTTGGAAAGTATCAGCTGACGATGTAATTGCACCATGGCTTCCACGTAGGTGTCACTGAAAATATTAGGTGTTTTCCAGAAGATGCACAAAGATGGTCAAACTTGCACAAAGTGATACAAAGTTACCCAAAAAGTGTTCCTGATAACAAAAAATGTGCATGAGGGAGTAATTTCATTTCTCTTCATGCCCAAAGATGCATATACTTTTTCTTTGGGTAAGTTTGTGCGCGAATAAAATGATCAATTTGAGAAAAAAAAAGTAAGAGCGCTATATTTGGCTGTGCCAAATCTTATATACCTTTCACCATGCGTGGCCCATTTGGGCTAAATGGTTCAAATGGTATAATTTTTTTCAAATATATCTGTAGTATATCTCAAGGCTGCAAAACAATAATTTTTTTGTGTAAAAAAAACGAGGCAGTCGTTTGATACCACAGACAACCCTGAGTGACCTATGGAAGCTACGAAAACTTGATTTTAACATACACACGGACAGACGGACATGGCTAAATTGACTTCTGTTTCTATAAGGATTCAGAATATATGCACTTTATGGGCCGTAAATAAATATTGTAGAAATTACAAATAAAATGACAAACTTGTATGTATATACCTTTGTCACCTGTGGTGAAGGGTATAAAAACGAAAACACTTTCGTTTCTGAGGCTCCTGATGTTCTACGTACCCTTTACTGGTATCAAACTATCAGTAATATCCATGAGATTCTCCCTATGAAAACCCACAAAAGTCCAGCAATAAACGAAGAATAAGCAAAAAAAAAAAGACACAAAAATTAATTATAAGTATGTATGTATGTATTTGTGTGAAATTTTAGGAAATTTGACAAAAATTACTACCTATGGGCAAATATTTTTATCATAAAAAATTCAAGTTATCTTGAACTTTAAATACCTTTCGGACATGTAAATATATATACATACACACATATGTACATAAATACATTTCTTATTACATACCCACACGTAGTAAAGGGTATAAAAGATTTGTCGCAGGCGCTCTTACTTGTTTTCTTTTAATATTTGTTTAAGCCTTTGTTTTCTTAACATAAATAAAAATGTTGCCATTTTGGTTGGTAACCTCCAAATTTCAGTTATTAAGCTGCATAATGTTTACAAATACTGCTCTCAAAAACAAGAAAAAAAAGCCAAAATCGTAAAAGAAACCAGAAATGAATAGAAAATGAAAAAATTAAGGCGGAAAGGCCAGTCTGTTAGCCAACTTCTAAAATAAATTTAGAGAAAAACAGAGCAATGTACATGTGTATGTATGTACTCAGAGCTCAGTTTTGCCCGAATCACGCTTTACATTATCATCATTGCTATTATCTTTTAAGGCAGTTCTTTTAATAATTTTCTTTTAAAATTTTACTTTTTAATTGTGTGTAAGTCACGTCTCGTTTTAAAATACTAAAGGAGAACTATTAAAAATTCAACCTAGACATATTAAATTGGGTACATCAGAATTCTCATACATAAAAATAAATGTACGTAAGTAGATATATCGAGGTTCTATAGAATAGAAAGTATTATTAATACTTCTAAATAAATAAACAAGTAAGAGCACTATATTTGGCTGTGCCAAATCTTACCCTTCACCATGTGTGGCCAAATGGTATATTTTTTTTCAAATATATTTGTAATTTATTTCAAAGCTGCAAAACAATAATTTTTTTATGTAAAAAAAAATTACGTTGTGTAAAAAAAACGAGTCAGTTGTCTTTTTTTGCTTATATCTCAGCCGATTATCGATGGATCTAGCCAGTTTTCAATACCAATTTTCTTGAAAGTATTTCAAAATGTTTGATACCACATACAACCCTGGGTGACCCATGGGAGCTACGAAAACTTGATTTGAACCAACACACGGACAGACGGACATGAATAAACCGACATCCCTATCTATAAGGATCCAGAATAAATATACTTTATAGGGTCACAAATGAATATTGTTGAAATTACAAACCTATATATTACCACATGTGTGAAGGGTTTTAAAAAAATTACGGTATTAAATATTTTTTTAAGCAGCTTCAGAAAACTTAGTGTTCTGAGGGTTGGGTGATTTTCATGAGTTGGCCCTACATTGGAGCCAGGGCCAATTATGGACTGACATAAAACTTTTTATAATTAATTTTAATTCGGTTTTAATTTTTTAAAGCGTTTAGGTGATTTTCGTAAGTGGATCTTATGTGCGAGCTAAGGTCAACAACTGCCCGACCTTTGTACACTGTTTTCTATTTAACCAACTCATAACTCTTAAAAAAAATACACAAATAAAAGAGCTGCTTCCGTCCAATTCGCTTTCTAAAAATATAAGATAAATCGATCTTAATAGTATTTATTTTTTTTAACGGAAAAATATTATATCAATCAAGTATATTGATGCGTGATTTCCTCTTTGAAACGTACGTAAACCTTTCTTCGTACATTTCGTGGCATGTAACGTTGCGCCTAGAAAGACCCTTGCCTGAAAAGCGGACTATAAATGAAAACCAATGCTTTATTGCTCATACATCATATCGTATTCAATGCAATATCCTGGGTCACCTGTTGACAATTATGTATTTAATTGAAAAATATCTATGTATTTATACATTCATATACCTATCGAACAGTCAAACATTATTTACTACAATTATTTTATGTTATGTATTTACTTGCACATATGTACATATATGTTAGTATGATATAACTCTGTCAGAATTTTTTTTGGGCTGCTTCCAAACAAATGAGTTTAGTGGTGCTTTTCCATATTTGAAATTTCTTGACAAAATTCTATATCTACGAATAATAACAAATCTGCAAAAATATTTATGAATATGTACATACATAGATAAATACATATGTATAACATTCTATTTTCAATCATAGAATTGAGGCTATGATATCCCAATCTGTTGAAAAATATTTCTGATATCTTTTGCACCATGCTGCAGTTTTTTCATCGAATATTTACGCAGAAGTTGGTCACACTTTTTTAGCTACTGTAAAAAGAAAATTTACATCAATGTTTACCACGAGTCATAAGGTTGGGTGCCACAAAAATTTAAGATTATATACACTCAAAAAAACTTTTATTAAATAAATCGAATATTTAACGCAGAAGAATTTATTGAGAGTTTATTTTCTCAATTGCTCGATACACAAACTCCCTTCAAATTTGTAGCAGTTGTAATATTGTATTTCTTTATACTTGCTGATGGTAATTTTCTACAAAGAATGTTATATTATAATACAATTTTAATTCATATGTTTACAAAATATTATATTTTATATCACTGTGGTAAATGGCTATTTTTTTACCAATATACATATGTATGTATGTATATCTAAGCAATGTCGTTTGTCTGTCAAAATTGTTATTTTACAGCAAGTTTTTCAAAGCTTGATTATTGCTATTTATTTAATTTTAAGAGTGTATTTTTTATTCACAAATATACTCATGTGTGTATAAATATTTTGCCAAAGTGTAAAATATGTATATCATACATACAAAAAAATATTATGTAGGTATAATGAAAACCTTCGGGGTGTCGAAGTAAAATATTAGTTCTTTCTTTATATTTTTCTCACAAAGAACCAAAAAAGGATAAAAGAGTAAAATGAGACACTCAATAGGTGATGTGATGATAAAAACCATATTCACAGATGAAACAAGCTAATAAGGTGGTTTAACTTATACATACATACATATGTATAAACATACATACTTATTTACATACAAATCTATGTATGAAGTACATATTTATACATACAAATATGTATGTATGTGTGTGTGTGTGTGTACCTAACAAGTTTCAGTGAGTATTTAAATGCTTTAAAGCGCACACTCCAGCTTCATTATCAGTTCCCATTTTATTTAACATTAAGTCCGCCTCCTTTTTCTTTTGTGCCTATGATGCTAATAAATATTTTTGGCGTTTTTCCCCTTTTTTGGTTTTCGTTGCCGTGCTCTTGTTTCTCTTTCTGGCATTTATAAGTTGTTTATTGTATATCTATTTGTTTTAGACTTTACTGAATTTTTATTAGCGATAAGATTCCATCGTTTTCACTCCACTTGGTTTTTTAATTTGTTCATGTGTCATTCTAAATGACGTTTGTCATTTGAAAGTCAGTATTGATTTCTTTTAATTTTCGATGCTGCTGCTCGTTCATTTGGGTTCTTTATTTTTGCTCAGCACATATGTAGGTACTTAAAAAAGTATAATGTGTAGTGATTGGAGTTGCCAATTTAACGGATTTTAATTTTGTTAGAGTAAAATTTTTAACATCTTTGAAGCAGATGTATGAATGCAGTTGTATTGTTTACAGAAAAGTTAAGGATGGTGACTTTGACAAAAAATAAATTATTATAATTTTATAGTTTTTTTTATAATATTTTATTGGGGTGATATTAAAATTGAATAAACTTTTAATTATTTAAGTCATTAATTTATGAATAATTGATCCATTATTAGCGATTAAAAAAAAAGTTACTTTAGGGATAACAGCGTAATTATTTTAGCTTTAAAGTACATATTACTTACTAATCATTTGAAAGCTAACAAACGTTTTCTTAATAAACATATGCAAAAACAGTACTTTTACTTAAGTATGTGGTAAAAAAATTTGATTTTGACTCAGGGAACACCACCCACATTTTTTTGCTTATTAAAACCATACTTCTTTTTGAATTGGTCGTCACGAAAAAAATTATCAATTCTCGTTTAATAGCTTCTATAAAACATTACACAATGAAATAAATTTTTCTATTTAATTACAATTAACTTTTCCAATTCTTGTGATACAATTTAAAGAATTTATTTTATTTTCTAAAAATACACAATATTTATTGTTTTTGTTAAAAAAATTTTATTTCAAATAAAATTATTTAAGTTAACAAAGGTTTAATAAAGGCATTTTAAGCTAATAATCGTTTTAGAATATAGCTTTAAGTTGTTGTTAAAAAAGAAAACAACGAAATTTTTTTTCTTTTATAACAGCAACAGATAGGAGGTGGATTTAATAAAGTGCTATGACCGGCAACCTTTAAAATAAATTTAGAGATTAAATGTGAAGGACCAAAAACATATACATACATATGTTTTTTTCAACAAAAGCCAAATTGTGTTTGTTGTAGGTAAAATTCTCTTTATTCAAATTATTTTCTTGATAAAGCAAGGGAGAAACGAAATTACTCCCATTCAAAAACATAATGAAAAATGTAAATAATTCCAAAAATAAATAAATAAATAAATCTTAAAATTGAAAGAAAACGAATCAAAGTTTTAGAAACTTCATTTATTTAGAAAACATTACAGTCAACATTTAATTAATCAAATAAAACATAAAAAACAATTTCTGTTAAAAATATACCTACGCCTGAGTAATTACATCTCGATATCGAAATCTATTTGCAGTTTATGCGGTGAAATGCGATTTCCGGAAGTAGGAGTTATATGGAAGCTATAGTACATTATGTCTGTTCGCGATTGATGGCATAATACATACACAAAATGGGTATAGAGCAAAATTTAAGGCATTTATAGCCTGTAACGTACCGTTACAAAAATTTATAATTTCGTAATTACTAATAGTTGTCGCGACCAGGATTTGAACTTGGATTACTAATGATGGGTAGTTGTCATGAACAGGATTTGAACCTGGATGATTTATAATTCTCGTTTGGTTTATACCACCAACTGAATAAGATGTCAAGTTGAAACCAACGAAGAGGGGGAGTTTTCGGGATACAACTCCGCTCGTACCCGAATATTATCTTGCTTATGCTTCGAAGATATAATTCCAGTTGTACTTAGATTACAGTTGTCTTGTTACTCGTGTGGTATTTTGTCCATGTTTCTAAAATACCATCCGACCGCAATCCGACACGTTTTAATAAACCGCCGTTCAAATCCGAGCAATATCTTGTCTATGTTTCGAAGATATCGTTCGAGCCTAGTCTAACACGAAGTCGTCTTGTTACTCGTGTGGTATTTTGTCCATGTTTCTAAAATACCATCCGATCGCAATCCGACACGTTTTAATTAACCGCCGTTCAAATCCGAACAATATCTTGTCTATGTTTCGAAGATATCGATCGAGCCGAGTCTAACACGAAGTCGACACATTTTTAATTAACCGCCGAACCATATCTTGTCTGTGTTTCTAAGATACCGTTCGATTAATAGGTGCATGCCCAGTAGTTAGCACGTAAAGCGCATTCCTCTATTTTATTCCACAGGTACCTCCCGACAAGAGTACTCATACATCAGCTCTCCGCAACACCGGATAGGAATACGTCAGACCCTTTGCAACCAAGGACACGCCCAGCACCGTAAACCTCACCACCGCCCTTTACATTATCCGTAGTAGCTAAGTAGTCGTAACCTAGTTTTAAGATCCTTGCCAATAAAGCTGTCATTTGAATTTAATAAATAAAACACTTGGTGTATTTTATTTGCCAAAGGAAGCAGACCTTTGACACGAACCTGGACAGCTGAGTGATACCCCAGCTGGAAAATAAACTGCATTACAAGCCGTTAAAACATATTCCGGAAGGACCTTTGTAGAGAGACTTGGTGAAGTTATGGATTTCATTTTCAATAGACTGCGTCCATATACCAAATTTTGTCTAATTGTCTTGTACTTTGTTTACAAGGCTTACAAGGACAATCAGCCAGCCAGACGGGCGGACATTGTAAGTTCAACATCTTCCCATGTGGAAACTTCACGCAAAAGAACCCAAATTATTAATAGACGGCACCCTAACAAATATAAAGAAACAAAAACCACATACAAATTTTGTTGTAAAAATACTTCAACAATGTCAAAATGATTACTGCCAACTGTTTTGGTAAAGAACTTTTTTTTTTCTTTTAATTTAACCTACAGACATGTTTGTAATATTTGTGTGTAGGACATGTCTTCAGGGTCATTTGAAAAAATGTACTAATTGGCCCAAAATCCGCAGAGATATGGGCGAAAAAACTATATAACTTCAGCGTTTAGAAATTTTTTTATAAATGTTGAGAGCCATACGTCAAACTTTTATACGTATTTTTTGACATTTCATTACATATTAGGTGTGTTCCAGATGATGCATAAAGATTCCCAAACTTGCACAAAGTAACACTAACTTACCCAAAAAACGTTCCAAATGTGCATGAGAGAGCGCTTATGAGAGAGTAATTTCATTTCTCTTCATGCCCAAAGATGCACACACTTTTTCTTTGGGTAAGTTTGTGCACGAATAAAATTATCAGCTGTTTTTTGTTTACAATATGTATATAAAAATTTAATTTGAAAAAAAATAAAAATTAAAAATAAAGTGTTTAGTGTTAAAAATAACTTTTGAAAACAGTAAAAAATAGAAAATTCTTTTAAATTATTTCATAACGTAAATATGTATATAAAAAAGTGTTTGTTTACCAGTGATGCACATGTTTGGTCATGAGTCTTACCGATTAAAATCGCTAAATTGGGCTTAACATTAATAAATTGGCAACAATAAATTAAGTGCAAACAAAATTTGGGTTTTTCGCTTTCCAGAAGTTTTGGGTAATTTTTGTTTTTACTCTCATATGCACAAACATGCCCAAAGTTTTCTGGAACACACCTATTGTTTTCACACTATTATACTTTCTCATTTTATTTGAGTTTTTGACATGTCGTACTACTCAATATTACAATGTAAAACGGGCTTTAACGATATGTTATTAGAAAAATTATGTTAACCTGTTTTACAAAATATTACTTTGACTTCAACTTCAACTTCAACTTATAGAAACTTCAACTTTAGGAATTTAATTTAAAAATGTTCCAAATTAAATAAACAAGAATTAATTTTATTTATCACCAAATTACTTT
>NDXZ01030566.1:0-10195 GCA_003055125.1 Paykullia maculata
TAAATTATTTTATAGGTTTAAATGCTTTTAAATAGTTAATTAGAGAACAAATCTTGAAGCATTTTACAAAAAAGTTTCAAGATTCAAAAATAATCGACACAATAATAAAAATTTCATAAATTAAAAAAAAAATGTTTATAACATTGTCCCAAATAAAATTAAATACATTAAAAACATTTAAAAACGCCGCATATTAATTCGCCTCCTTTTCACAGCCAATTAATTTCGCTTTGTTGTTTTTGATAATTTATAAATAATGCCAGCCGCCATTTAGTTAGTGGTCACTTGTTAGTTACTTGGCATTTTTCGCACGGTTCGCGTCGGTAATCAAAAGTTACAAATTTTAATTGTGTTTCTGTGAAAAATATAATCTTCTTATTTAATTATAAGGAAAAATACATAAATTGTTTTATTCTTAGGAATATGTATGTAAAAAAATATTTATAATCATGTTAAAAAAGTCAAATTTAATGAAATAAAAAAATGCAAAATACCAAGTTGCTCCGTGGTGAAATTTTCGTTTGTTAATTCTCTTTTGTTATTGTAATGATGCTCTTATTTAATGTTGTTGTTTTAAAAAAGTTGGTGAATTGAAAAGCTTCGTTTGTTATTGTTATTAGAATTTAAATTTTTTTTAAGTGAGTGTCATTTCTTTAATTAAATATACGATAATATGTAGTTGTATAAAAAAATGTAACAGTGTTTCATGGTGTTGTAAAAATAATTTTAAGTGCGATTCATGTTTGAACTTTTTCGGCTTTCGTTAATGATTACTAAATAGCTGGTAAGAGAATAGTAACGTAAGTTGTAAAATGTTTAATACTATGATAACTTTTTAAAAAATATTTTATTAATATTAGGGGGCAAATTATGGCAATCGATATCGAATGAAATTTTGTTCGATCGATCGAGTTTTCTGTGCATTTGGTATAGGAGTTCTAGTTAGAATTTTTTATTTTCGTACGATATCGTATGCCGTAATTTGACCCCAGTACATTTATTTTATATTGAATGTTTTTATTAAAAATTTAATGAAATTCAAAATCTAGTAATAATATGTATTTCAAATTTTTAATTAATATCTTTGTTTAGCAAATTTTAATCTTAAGAAAATATAAATGCAGTTACATATTTAAAAACTAAAAAAAATTTTTCAAAGTAAATAATCGCAAAACAAAATCTTTTGAAATATAAAATCAATCAAAAACCGATAAAGCATTTACACAAGGAGTCGACAAAAAAGGTTGTATTTTTTTTTAAAACAAGAATTATTCTGCTTTATATGAAGAGTTTTCTCTTTAGAAAATAAACATATGTACTTTCTCAAATAAATTCTATTTTAGTGATTTTAGACGCTTAAAATACATAATATTTTAAAAGCAAAACATTTGCATCATTGAAAACAGCTGTAAAAAGTAAATGAAAATAAACTGAAAATAGTAAAAGCCAGTTATGATGTATAGTTTTTTGCCAAATGGAAAGCCAAGTAACTATTGCATGCTTTCCTGAAATTTTCATTTTGATTTTTTTTCAATTGTAAATAAAAACTTTCTTCCTTTATTTAAATTTTTTTTTGATATTTTAATGTAAACAAAAAACAGGTGATAATTAAATTCTAGTCCGAACTTACCCAAAAAAAAGTTCGTACAACTTTGTACAGGAAATGAAAAATTTTACTCTCTAATTTTCTCTTAAAATTGCACAAAAATTGTTATCTGGAACGCTTTGGGACTAATTTGTGCGAGTTCGGACTGTTTTGTTATGCATCTGAAACAGACCTATAGATAATTACCGTTCAAAATGTTAACAAAAAATTTATTTTGATATTAAAATAAACTTGAAAAAATGAAAACAAAAAACGTAGGTGGTCTAGATGAAGTAAAATGTATATGTATGTATGTAAACATTTTGCAAAAACGTCCTCAAAAGAAATTTTAAAATATAATAATAAGAAAATAGTCTCTTTTAAATATGCGCCAATCACATTGGTAGATATAGAAAGAACATTTTCAATTTAAAAAAGTTTATTTTGATCTAACACTCAATGCTCATGTTATCGATATCTTTAGAAGTTAAATTTTTTAAAGGGTTTTTTTTATGTTATTGAATGTTATTTTAAATCGTTAAATAAAAACCATAAACCGATTTTTGGTTTTTAAGAGCATATTTTTTACATATTTAGAGCATATTTTTTTAAAGTTTTTACTGCATATTTATTTTGCATAAAACACTTTTTTAGAGCAAAAAAGTACGAAAAAAAGTATTCATATTTTTTGGAGATGCGACGAATGCAGTATAGTTTATATATAGTTTCTATGTTAATTGGTTTAGTAGTTACAAGGGAACCCAAAAAGTACAAAAATATAATTTTTACACTTTTTTTAATCGTTTTTTACCCCCTGGGCACTCGAATTTTTAGAAAAAGTATCATCGTTATTTTTTGCTTTTTAAATTTTGTTTGTATCTTGTTTAGTTTAGCAGATAAAAAGCTACCGATTTTTCCCTTTTTTACCCCCTAAATATTAGAATTTCCGAAAATCCCTTTGTGGATCTTTACAACGGGAGAAGAACCTTCAATCTAAATTTCAAGTCTCTAGCTCTATCCGTTTGGGCGGTTAGATGATGAAACAATCAGTCAATCAGTAACGTTACTTATATATAGATTTAAGTTTTTTTTAATGGACTCAATCAGCTTTTAAAAACAACGGCTCAGTGCCGCAATCAACTGTCAAATGTATAAACCTAACACTTAAAGTAAAATGATAAACTTTCGTTTTGCTTTTCGGCCATTTTAAGTTTAAAATACCGAATACCAAAAAAAACGAGAGCCTGCTCGATAACATTGTAGCTTTAGCTATTGGAACGTTAAAAGTCGAAAAATATAAAAACATTTTAAAAACCAAGTTTCATTTAAATGAAATTTTAATAATTTAATAATTTAAACCTTTTTGATAGAGACGAAATCGGTCAAAAAAGTTTTTATTTCGAAAGTGCAATTTACTAAATATCAATAATTTAAATTAAAACTTAATAATAGTCTTTGGTGATCATATAGTATTTTTATACATAAGTACATACATAAATATTATAATATATGAAGGTAAAGTTATATTTAATATTAAAACTAAATTTACCACTAAATTACAAAAGGACTAGATGTGATTTTAAATTAATTTTTACAAAATATCTTTCNNNTAAGCATTTTATGTTACAGCATTAGAAAGCTTAAGGGATGCGACTAGAATTATCAAATCCTTTTGATGGTAATTACGAACTAGGTGGGACCATTAAAATTAGATGTGGTTGCTGTGACTGTGACGATTGATGATTCTTGGGTCAAGCAACAATATCGTTGGCTGGATTATAAGTGAAATAATTTAAATTGAATTCATCATTGAACAAAACAACATCAGATTCTTCCGGTACAGGCGTTGATGTACTGTTGTTATTGTGATGACCAGGTTGCTGATAGTGGTGGCTGTGTTGGTGATTAGATATTTGTATGCCCAATTCCATTGGATCGATTTCAGTGACGTAATAGGGTCTGCTATGGCATTGCGTTGTAACGGCTGTGTGAGTGCTATGACGTAGGCCACTCTCATTGACGACCACATCTTTGTGTATAGGATTCAGGTAATCTGGATAATAATTAGGAAAGAAAAAAATAGATTTATTTGTTTGAATTAAAGAACTGTGAAATCTTAATTCCTTTTTAAATACAATTTCTTTTATATAATGGGCGGTTTTAATAACAACAAGATGTACTTAATTGTAATTGGAAAATTGGGATTCTTTTTTAATCAACAAAATTAAGTAAAGGTATTCATAGTAACAAACTAAAGTTGTTTTTTTTTAAAACGACTTTAAAACGAGCTAAAAATTTAAAATGGTTTAATTTGCTTCTCATACTAAAAATGTCCTAAAATAATATGACTCTGACTGCTATGTTTATTGTGCTGTCGTAAACTATCCTTAGCCAAACAGAAAAAGCAATAACAAAGAACTTAAACCATTTTGAATTTTTAGGACATATGACATTATTATATCATAAGTTGCTTGTGAATCCCTCAGTTGTAATTACATATCAGTGAACGGTTTGAATGCTCTATTTTGTGCTTCAAAAAGGTGCCTTTTGTTGACAATATAACATAAATTCAGTAAAGCAATGTATAACACTATTCATAAAAAGAGAGTGTAACGAGTAAAAATACATGCATTGCTTGCCTTTTTCAAAAGGAAACTTACATTCCCAAAAGCAACGAATACTTAACGAATGGTATGGATGATTTTAATGCTGATTGAATACATTTCATTTCATTTTGGTGATAGAAAAAATTTGCCATATTTGCCTTTTTCAATTTTTTGTAATGGTACGCAAAACAGCACAATTTATTTTACCACCACCAAAATACAAAACTGAATGTTTACAAACAGTACCCACAAAAAGCAACGAATACTGAGCGAATGGTGTGAATGTTTTTAGTAGTTGTTTTCATATGGCAACATGTTATTTTGTTGTTTAATGTGTGAGGGTATAACACAAATAAATTGTACTCAACAAAATAAATGAGTTTGTACATAGCACTTCATATTTATTTTGTTGTCGATTAAAGGCAATGCAAAAAAAAAAATTATGAACAGACACATATGTATATGTGAGTGGTTTTAGTTTGTTTTCTGTTACATATTTTATTGACAATTTTTGTATTGGAATTAAATTAAAAAAAAACAGTCCAAAGAGAGTAATAATTCTTAATTTATCATTATAACCTAGCGAGAGGGCTGTTCTTCCACCAATTACATGAAATGAGTGAATTGTTTTTTCAAAAACAATTACAAGAAACGTGTAATTAAAGTTCATAATTGCATATGTGAATAATTACAAAATGTAATGGAGATTTCCGAGGTCTACTAAAAACACAACGTGGCTGCTTACCATTGTCCAGCAGAACATCTTGATATGTACCAATTATGGCCTGATTCACCGATTGCACCTCCACCTCTCTGTGAATACCATTTAGAATTTGACCAGCCGTTTTTCTTAGCTCCTCATCCGTCAAGAGATCATTGTAGGGTAATTCATGCATAATATGACCACCCGATGAATCAATGTCATGCAGGGAATTTTGATTTTGTATCGACGCATCATTATTATTTTGTGTTTGTTGCAACATTTCCTGTTGTATGGCTGCTGCGGCCACCGCCGCCTCATCGTATATACATTGATCCTGCTGACAGCCCACATGCTCATGATGATGTCCACCACAACCACTAGTTTTTAGGAGGCGTTCTTGTTGCTGTTTCTGGTGGTGTTTTTGTAAACGTTCGCGGTTCATTGACTCCATTTTGAAAAATAGATCTAAACGTTGCTTTTTCTTTAGGGGAAAGGAAAATGATTTGTTGTTTTATTTAGGAAACCTTTTCATTATTAGATATAGCATTGGTTTCACTTACATGCTCCCACGCTAAAACATTTTCCGCCGAATCGCCACTTGATATTGTCCACAGATGACCAGCACCTTGTGGCGCTTTATGGCCTTTGCGAAAATGTGGATTGATAGAGAGATTGTGTCTTACAGAGTTCTTCCAACGGTCGTCGTTTGACTTGTAATAGGGAAAACGATCTCTAAAAAAGAAAGATATTTTAAAAACATACATTCATTTATATATGTATATTAAATAGTAAGGTGACTGATTGACTGATTGATTCATCATCGCACAGACCAAAAGGATAGATCTAGAGACTTGAAATTCGGACTGTGGGTTACTCTCACGTTGTATAGATCTACTAAGAAGGAATTTTTCAAAATTCAAATATTAAGGAGGTACAAAATGGGAAAAATCGGTAGCTTTATATCTGCTAAACTAAACAAGATATAAACAATATTTAAAAAGCATTGTATTCTACTCAAAAAATAACCGGATAGGTGTCTAATGGTTTAGAAGTTCAAGGGGCCCCAAAAAAGTACTAAAGTATAATTTTTCCCCCCTAGGCTACCGATTTTGAAAAAAGTACCAAACACCTATCTGCTTTTTTTTGAGTAGAATGCTTTTTTAATTTTGTTTGCACCTTGTTAGGAACGCACAGACCAAATTTCAAGTCTCTATCCGTTTGGGCTGTGTAATGATGAATCAGTCAGTCAGTCAGTAACGTTACTCTTTTATATATCGCTCATTTGCTGCAACAACGTCATAAATAAAAATATTTAATTTTTCAGGAGACGCATTTTTAGTTTTTAAACCGATGTATTTTGTTCTTAAATTTTTGAATGTAAATAAGACTATGGTCTTAAATGCAAGTAATAGACAATAGGTTATTCAATTAGGACAAAATGCTTCTATGGCGATTCTGCGAGTTATTTTAAAAGCTGATTCACAAGACTTTGTCAGTTAATAAAACACCTTATTTATTATGTACTGGTGCTATTAACTCGGAATATGTGTTTTTTGAATTACGACGTTGTTGCAGCAAATGAGCGATATATAGAAAATGTGAAATAATTGAAATTTTTTATTAAATATTGTTTTATTTAACATCAACTAAAACAAAACTAAAATATTATAAAAGCATCAACAATCAAGAGTTTTTAAAGAAATAAATTGATTTATTACGATTTTGCTGTCGTGTTCAAAATAATTAAGTAGCTGACAACACGACGACAATTGTAGCCAACAGCATTTGTAGTCATGTAGTCCGTAGCCTGCTGTCGTCTATGTGTTTAAAGCATTACGTCTTGAAAAAAATTTTATTACGTTTTTGATAATTTTTTAACATTTAAAGAGGAGGGGAAAGGGAAACATTTTGGGTAAACAGTTTTGTACTTTTACAAACGTTTTGCTTTTTATGCACAAAGGAGTTAATTTTTTTTGGTAAAATGATGTTTGGTAAAATAGATTTTTAATTAAATATTAATTTTTAACTGGTATTTGGTACTTGTTTTACGTTGCTATTTCTGAATTCATGAAAATCGTCCTTTACGAGTTGTTAAGTGGCCCATGCATCAACAAGAGCTTTTTATAACCGAAAACCGGTTCACCCAATTTATTAAGGTTTTCATTACTTATTACAATTTAATGTTTTTCTTTTAATATATTTTAAAATATATTTTAAACGTGTTAGGCAGTAATTTTAATAGTTTTGTTTTAACATATTCTCTATATTTTATTATTGAATTAAAAAAAATTTAAGAAAAAAATTTTAAAAGTTTAAAAAACTCCCAAATCATATTTGCTTTTAGTTTCTAAATTTGTAGAATAGTAGTTTGTTACGTGACCTCAGCGGGCACTAGAGGTTGTGTCCAGCTAGCTCGCGGGCTCTCGTTTAGGGAAGCTTAAACCCTCACCTTTATTTTGATCAAAATAGGAAAAGTGGTGGAGAAGTTGACCTGAATAGTTCAACACTACCTACAATACCTAAACAGAGGAAAATTTATAAGAATTCTGGAAAAATGGCGAACAAAAATCTTGAAAATATTGGTCCGTTTATTGATTTGTCCCATACGATCGTGACAGGAAATTAAGGTCAGGCAAAAGGGGGGATATAAATAATATCAGTAGACGGGATGAGCCTTTCACAAATGCAAGTTTAGATGGTAACTTATATGAGAAAGTTAGAGTTTTAGTAGTGGATGAAGCTCTAGTTGTACATAGAAGACAAAGTTAGAAGGATAGTTCAGGATAAGATGAATCAGGTTAGAAATAGTATAAGCGGTCACATAAACATAATTATGGATTTAAGTGACCATGGCAGGGAAGGGCTACTGGAGGTCTACAGCTACCTCCCTCTCAAAATGTGCACAATAATAAGTAATGTAATACATGTGATGGATTAAGCTCCCCAAACGAGAGCCGTCTAGTGCCCGGCTGGACATCCCCTCTAGTGCCCGCTGAGGTCACGTAACAAGTTTAAATGAATCTTGCCTAAGGGCATATAAAACTGCAGCGTCTTAATAAGCGCTAGGCAGTCTCGATAAAGGTCAAGCGACTTTGTTGTTAAAGTTTTTCTTTATCGTTTTTAACCCCATTTATAAGTTAAAATCACCCCAAATAAACATTTAAATCATGTACAATGCACCTAATGTACCTTGTGTACAATGTCCTCATTTTCCATTGGCTATTGGATTTAATTGCTCGTTTATAATCTAACAACACAAATGCAAATACATACATACATATATTCATACATATACGTATACATATGTATATGTACGTATGTATGTACATGTTTCAATTTCCTGGCAAACGATACACATTCCTCATACATACAAATATGTACATACATACATCCATAGAGCCCATTAAAACTTTTTGACCAGTAGCAATTAAAACTTTTTCCATACAATTTTTAAAGCTGCTACACGTTTCACATAAATTTCAGAAAACAAAAAAAAACTTTTCTTTGAAATTTTCCACCATTGTATAAAGTACATAGAAAGTTTCTAGTTTGCCACACGCCAGGTCGTTTTTTCCACCCAAATTTCCCATGCTGCCACAAAGTACATACATAGATATAATTTAAATTGTTAAAAATAAAATAAAATATAAATTCAAGCTAAAACGGAAAGGACATCGCGTGTAATGCGCAAGCTCTCAACAACAACAACAAAATGTAAATATGAATAGTTTTTGTTGTTGTATAAAAAGTTAGAAATTACTGTACACTCGGTATTTTATAGGCACAGACACAGACCCATGTACATATGTATGTATGTACAATATTACGATTTGAAACCTTAACACACAACCCAAAATCATGTATCACTAAACAACCCTCATATTTCTTTTATATTTTTCCCATTAAAAAGAAAAAAAAAAGCACACAAAACTTTATAGCCTCTAAGGAGGGGGATTCTTTTGCAACCACCACCATCACTATCGCCACTGTACAACAAAAAAAAAAAAAATCTGGGGTTGGGGCGTTTGTCAGTATGTCATTGGTTTGTAAATCACCTTTTATATAGCATGAATTAAGACTATCCTTTTACCCCCCCTCTCTTTACTATCTAAAATAATTTTTCATTTCATTTTATTTGATTCTGTTTTTTTTTTTGGCAATAAACATAAAGTAGCACGCGACCATTTAGAAAATAATTTGTTCAAAAATATCTCTTTTGTGGAAGGAGTAGTAAAAATGTAAGAAAAAAATCCATTCAATGGAGAGGTCATAAAATATCTACGAGGTAAAACTGGAAGAAAGACCTTATTTTGTTTTTAACGTTAATGTGAAATACAAACTCTTTTAAGGAAATTTTAAGACATGTTTTTAATAGCAAAAATGGAAAAATTTAATTATCATGGGGTATTGCTTAAAGTCCTTCAGACTATTCTACAATTCGTTTAGTTTGGGTTAGATTTTATTAGAACGAAATAAAATCATAATTGGTCAAAGAAAAAAAAATAATAATAAGAAAAATTAATAATAATATATTTGGTACCTTAATATTCAATAAATATTCTCATAGCTGATATTAGTTTTTTTAATCAATCCTGTCTTAGTTTATTTACGAGCTGACACTAATAAAACATAAAAGTCATTATTTAGCCTTAGCTTCTTTATTAAAGGATGTCAAAGAAAACTTCCAGTCCTAAGAATTTGCTTAAAGATCTTCTTTAAATAATTGTGGTAAAACTGCTGATTCGAGTTTCTTTAAATCTTGCGAAGAAAGCTTTTTTGAAATTAAAAAAATACAGGGCAGGAAAAAAAACAATTATCTAAAAAAACTCATATTGCTTACAGCTGATTATGTTTATACGCATTTTTTTATACTCTTCACCTTAGGTGATAAGGGTATTTAAGCATAAGTTTGTCATTCCGTTTGTAATTTCTATAATATTCATTTGCGATCCCATAAAGTATATAAATTCTGAATCCTTATAGACAGGAAAGTCGATTTAGCCATGTCCGTCTGTGTATCTGTCCGTCTTTTGAAATCAACTTTTCTCAGCCCCCCGATGTCGTACGGAAACGTTATTGGTATCAAACGATTAGAAATTTTCCCGAGGTAATTGAAATTCCCCAAAATTCGACAATTAACGAGATATAAGCAAAACAAAATAAATTTTTTTTTTTTACACAAAAATGATTATATTTGTGTTTAAGACATGCCTTGTGAGAAATTAAAAACAAACAAAAATTTGTGAGATATAAGCAGAAAATTTTTTTCGAGATATAGGCAATTTTTTTTTTTTTTTTTTA